>APFE030578310.1:0-63599 GCA_000404065.3 Pinus taeda
TTCAGCCTCCATGTGCTCTACCTGTTTATGGATGGAAATATCCTGTAATGTAATTTTCTTCTTTTTATACCATAGCTTCAGGAATTTCTTCTGCACATTAATATTGATAGTACCCACGGATTCCATCCAAGTATATCCCAAAACAACATCCATATTATCCATCTCTGAGGCATAAAAATCACCATGTAACACATATTTATCCATAGAAATCTTCAAATCCTTGTACACTTGAACATCCTCCTTATCAACCTGTGTATGTTCAATTTGTTTTGCTGGGACTTGCAATTTCTTTGCCAAGTTGACATTTATAAGATTTTGTTTGCAACTCGGATTGATAAACACAATGATTTTCTCCTTCTGAATCAATCCATGAACCTGCAATACCGAGATACCAGCCAAAAATAACCCTTTTGGTTCCTTGGTTTCCTTCTTTCCTGTAAAAATAACAACTTTGCTAGGCTGTGTGTCTGTCTGTGTGTGCTTATCCACAAGATTTGATTTACGGTCAAAGCACTCTATAAGAGCTTCGGCAAAGTGGGCCCAACTCGCAAAAGGTCCATTGCGACGTTGATGCCATTCTGCCCATTGCCATTTTTCATTGTCCAAGTACCTGGTCCCCACTCCCAGCTTAGTCCAATCATATTGGAGATGTTTCAATTTGAAATACTGGTCCATTTGTGCTAGCCATGCGGGCGGGTGAGAACCGTCAAATTTATACAACTCCCTCGAATTCCGATCTAGGCCCGCCATCACATAAATACTGGTGAAAAATTGAAATGGTCACAGATCCGTCAATATTGCTCAGAATCTCTATTATAACCTATTTTTAGAAATGGAACAACCACTCTGCATCTGCCCATGTGGTAGAAATCCTAATTCAGACACTGGAATTTTAGATCTGCGCTGCTACTCTCCCGCCGTCACCCAAAATTTCTGCAAAAAGAGCCGATTTTAAATCAGCGATATCTCCCTCATCCAGACTCCGATTCAACTGATTTTTTTTTTGAATTTGGGTATTTTTTCACAAAGAATCCAGATCTACAATTAGATTGTGCAGATCTGGTGCCAAGAGGTCTAGATCTGCGCCGCAAATTCGCTGCCCCGAAAAATTGTCTCCAACCCTACTGATTTTTAGATCAGCGATATCTCTTTCATCCGGACTCCGATTCGACCGATTTTTTTTTTTGAAATCGGCTATTTTTTCACAAGGAATACAGATCTGCAATCAGATTTTTCAGATCTTGAACCAAAACGTACAGATCTGATTTGCAAACTCGCCGCCCTTGAAATCCTGCAAAAAGTAAAAAAAATTCCACTTTTGTGCCCAAGAAAGTGCTCTGATACCACTTGTTGTAGATCTAACCCAGAAATATTATAGATCTGATATGAAAATATAAGATAATGCAAATAAACCCAGAAATATATAGAAATGCTTCTTTATTATCAAACCCTTAAGGTAGGGCAACACCATACATTCACTCCTTAAGAAAGGAGAACACTCCACAAGCCATATGCCTGTTCATACAAGAACACTTCTCTTCATATCCCTCCATGTGGAGTCTCTAGCCTCTATATAGGCCTCATACATACAATACCATGCATCATTACCATGGTTTACTCATATCATCAACTAATACCATGGGCCCATTACATTATTATTAACTACTTGTGGTCCCTTACATGACATGGGTTAACCACCTTATTTATTACAATGGCCTATCCCATTATTACATTATTACCTTGGGTACCTCCCTCGGTACCCCATATTACCCCCCTAGGTATATAACAAGCACCCTTCCAGAGAGTTTCAAAGTGATCAGATCTCAAGAAACCACTTTCGTGAGCTTCTACAGGAAGTCTATAGGGGTTCTACAGGATGTTCTGAAATTTCTACAGGATGTTCTGTAATTTCTACAAGATGTTCCGAAAAGAGGATTTTTGAGGGTTGATGGAGGAAAAATGGCGGGAAAGTGGAAATTGAGGTTGGATAAGGATGTTACGGGGTTTAGGACCTGGTGAATTGAGCTAAGGAGCGATTGGATTTGTTCAAGGATGGAGGGAGCAATGATGCACAAGAATGTAGAAACTAGGGCAAAGTGAGAAAACATGGCAAATGAGAGGCAAGAATCAGAGTTAGAGGACGAAGCAGGTTGCATGGATGGGGTAAGGATAGATGAGGAGTGTCGAGTCATGAATACAACCACTTTTTAACACTTATTTTATCCATTTTTACTCTTCTTTATCATATCATTTATTATAATTTATTTTATAAATCCATTTTATAACTGATTTGTGCTCTTGTGGATGAATATTATTTCTTATCTTTTATTTCTAATAAATTGATGATTATGCATGATTTTATCAATGATAGTTTTAATAAATTGATTGTAACATTATTCGCCATTTTAGCCTCCAATATAATTTACAGATTGAAGATTTGATCATTAATATTCTAACTCAGAAATTCGCTGGAATAAGAAGTGACAGTTTTGCGGTTGCGATTTTGGGTAAATGAAGAAGAATTTGGAAAATCTGGAACATGGGTTTTGTCCGGAACGAACCAAATTAACTTTACTAAAGAATTGTTTTCCAAAATTCAACTTGTATTGAGATAAATGCATGGTTCTTTGAGCTCGATTTTCTCAGATTCGTTGTGTGGCCGTTTTCCAAATCTCAGTTGCAAAGCCAAATTCGCCTTACTCTTGTTGAAAGATGAATGAAAATGTATTTTCTTGTTGATCAATTGGTTGGAAAAAATCCAATTTTGTAATAGAAATCATGTTGTTGTAACTTCTCTCTGACCTCTCTCTATTTAAATGAAAACAGAGATCAGAGATGGGGATGGGAAAAATGGGGGAGAATTGAGGATTCAGAATTGGAAATTCAAGAATGATGGATTATTCATGATAGGATAGAATAGGAGGAAAATGATATTGTTCCATGTTGTAATTCTCAAAGCTTTAGTAGTTGTAATGATTTCACAGTTTGATGATTAATATATGATTTGGGAGTTGCTATTCATTCACCTAATCTGAAGTAGCCCAGCAGCATCCGCTGGCAGCTAAGGGCCCAGCATCTGGTGGAGTATGTTGCTGCTGTATTTTATCTTTCCAATTGTTGCCGTGTGATGGTTTGATTTCCTTTTCACTTCTTTAAATTTTTTTGTTCAGTAATCTTTTGTTTATGAACATTTCGCTGAATTACTTTGTTATATTGAAATCATGATTGGATTGCGTTAGTGACAAAATTATTAATTATAACTTGAAATGTCATGCTATTAATTCTAATCTAATACTGCGCTGTCTAATTAAGATTGTGGTTCACTTAGTTGCTGCTCATTTATAATTGCAATGGATATTCGATTATGTTATTATTCAATTGTTGTTGCTTCAATAACTGCGATTAATATTCATGCTGCTGGATTAAGGTTGCCAATTCAATTACATTTGTAGTTGCTGTGTATTTCTATTCAATTATCTTTGCTGTTTTGTTTGATTGATATTCATTACAGACTGTTGGTTATTCAATTCCTTTAGTTACAGTTTGTTGTCCATTTACTTTGTTGTTCATTTCTGTTGGTTAATTGCAAGAGTTTTCTTTTAAAGAGCTTTCCTAGTTTACTTTCAATAACAGCTTTAGTTCAATTTCTATTTCCTTTTAATTGCTTTAAAGCAGGACTGTCAACTGTAGAGAACATTGGTTATTTCTTCCTCGTTCCCAGATTGATTGTCTTATTCGAGTTTGATTTCAATTGCATCAGTATCTAGAGGAATGAGTTATTGCTACTGTATCCTCGATTGATGGTTGTTTGAGTGAATAATTTAGTTCAGAACATTCAGTTTCTTGCTATTCCAATTAGATTTTGTTTCCATCTTTCATTTACTTTTGGATTTTAAGCACTATATTACAAAACATTACTCTTGAGTAAATGGCCGCCTCACACTGAGTAGACTCTTGAAATAAAAAGTCATCCCTGGGTTGACAATTAATGTGAAGGTAATTATGAGTTAAGAATACACCTTTTTATCATTCAACAAGGAGGTATCACAGGTACTCTGCACGTTATTTCCCAAAACTAATCAACAAAGTTTATGCAAACCAAAGATCTAACTACTTTAATCTAATTTGACCTAGAAACCATAAGCATGATGCACAACAGTTTATTGGTAGCAAATCATGTAAATCAACTTTGGAAAACAAACAAGAATGGATCTGAGCATGTAATCACAACTGGTATCAACTCCTACAAATGAGAATCTAACACTAATAATTGCATGATGAAGCAAAGACAGTGCTTTTGGTAGCAGCAAGGACACCTTGGTCCCAGCTTATGGTCCCACTGAGGGAGAGGTGAGATCAGAGGTGCTTGATAGCCTTTTTCTGAAGATCTTCTCTATTATTAACCTATCAAATCAATTTGAACATGAAAAGCCTTTTTAATCATAAAAAAAAACTAAATAACAAAACAAGATTTAAATCTAAATAGCAGATTTTATTCCAAGAATGCAACAAAGACACATAAAAGTAAACAAAGGAGGTACTGGGCACTTGGGTTGGGCCCAACCCCAAGAGCTACAACCTCCTAAGAGAGATTAGAGCTGGTGCAAAGTTGGATTCATCTTTATTGATCAAAAGAATAGTTACATCCCAAAAACTATCCACAAGAAAAAGCTTGAAAATGTGTTGAAATGCAGATCTAACCTACTCGCAAAAAAATGACTAAAATCGAACTACAAACTAGCTAACTTCTACCAATCCAAATGAGGCCCTAAGCCCTCTTATTTATACAAATTGAGGACCCCAACAACCCTCCTAATCTTTAGGGACTCGGCTGCCAAAACTTGCAATTAATAGTAACTTTACTAGCCCTTTGCTCGACTGCCCTTGTGATAATCCATTCGGTGGCCCTTGAACTCCGAGTTGATGGTAGATAATTCGAGGTAAGGGCGCATAAATGAAGGGGACACCTACCTAAAAATCCTCTCCCTTGTTCTTCCACGAATTTGGCTGCCAAGTGCTCATTAAAACCTTTGATTTTGTCTCAAAATTGACCAAAAAACTGCACAAAGCATCCATTAAACTTGTTGGCATAATGACTAACCTAATTCACTCTATTAGCATAAATATAATAAAAACATGCAATAAAATAATGATAATGGTGGATTAAGTCGAATTAGGAGGCTGAATGAGTCCATATAATTATCCATTTTTGGGGTTCATCACTTGGTTTCACATCTACGCGAGAGGATGTTTCTAATTCAACCTTTGCTATGATATGCTGGATATAGGTTTTTCTTCCTAGATCTAGTCCTTCCCTCTTTGGGGCTCTCCCTCTAGCCCTCTTATTTGGTTCTTTGTTCATACAAAAGTTGGTATAATGGAAGGTCTTGGTATGAACCTACAATGCCTCAATATTGGAGTAAGGTGTCAAAGGACCATTCCTTCCCCAAGATGAAAGAACTCACAAAAAAAAGGTAGCTAAAAAAACAAAAATATAGGATTTCAAGCCCAGAGCAGGGCGTCAAAGGACTCCTCCCTTCCTGAGATAAGAAAAAAAAACAAACACAAACCACAGAAAAACCTAATAATTCCAGATTCGAAGCAGGGCATAAAAAGACTCCTCCCTCCCCAGGGTAAAAGCTAGGGTTTTTCCCAAAAACAAAACACATAAGGGTTAAGAGAAATAAATCTAACTTAGGGCCTGAAGGATGGCATCAAAAGACTCCTCCCTCCCCAGGACAAGAGAATGGCCCAAAATCAATAGAAAGGAAAAAATAAACAAGCAAAAAAAACACCTATGCTCAGGACCTAAAGGAGAGTGAGAAAACTCGTTCTCTCCCCAGGATGAGAGATTGACCCTCTGCTTGGTCTGGATTGTTATTTGCACCTTGTTAGTCTCCCCAGAATCAATGCCAAAATGTTGGTGTCTAGGTACAAACGATTTATTCGCCCTATTCCAATATTAAATTATCAATCCGGGTGTGTATCCTTTCAAGGAAACGCGCAAGGTATATGCAAGGGCAAAGCGTAATCCGTTTCGACCAATGGTTCGCGGGTAAGATTCAAAGCATGGTTTTAAGATTAAATTAACTACAGAGTTGAAGAAATAATCATGAATAGTAAAGAACTATGACAACAAGCATAAACTAATAAATAACACACACACAAAGACACAACACCTCATCAGAAGAGCGGGCACAACTCTCTGATCAGGGTTGTGTTAGTCACAGAGAAGATTGGAACAACAAAACAGGTGATACTTTATTAATCTGTAACAGGTGATTACAATATCGATGGGAGAACCCCCATTTATAGGAACAATCTTCCTTGCAATTTTTTTCTTCAAACTATTTCCAACTTGAATTTGCTTCTCGGTTTTTGAGAAAAATCAATACCTTTGGCAGAACAGAGAATATTTATAACACAATGTTTTGCTTCAGAGAGTGGACAGTCTTGCAAATTTTGTTTTTCATAGGTTGGCTTCTATGGTTGCATCCCTTTTTTCAAAATAATGTGAGAAAGAAAAAGGCATATTTTGGATGTAGAGCAGGAAAACGGAGAGACTATGTATAACCCAAAGAAGGAAGAAAACACAGGCAGTCTTTTAAGCTTCACTTTCCTTTCTTTCAACCCAATATTGTGTTTTTAGTCCTCCACAATATATCATATTCAGAGCAGTTTCCTGAGGCTACCTGTTTTCAAGCTCCAAATTCGACATGGAAAAGTCTAGGCTTCCCTGCTCTGGAAAATTGTGCCGTACTTCTTGTAGAAGACCCCCCCGGTTCCTGTAGAATGCCATTGCGCCTTTGAGTGAGCCCAATATGCAACATAATCTCGAAGATAGGCAGAAAACCCGGTGGAGGATGACTAGTTAATCATTTTGTGGAAGCAGAGGACACATACTTTAGTTGAGGACGTTGCAAGTGCAAATGAACAACAGGTGGTGTGAGTTTCAACTGAGCATTTTTTAATTGTGGCGTGATTTGTGGTGAGGGGATGAGGTGGAAAAAATGTGCACTGGCCCATGTAGAGAGTAGTGTTGTCACAAAACATCATGTTTCCTACCTGTGATCACTCCTATCAATTACGTGGAAGGTTAAACAACCACCACTACCTGTTTTCAGTGTCTTCCTAAGGTGGCTGAACACACGTGTCGATTGCACCCACCGAACGTTGTTTGGACTGGATGAGGGTGGTCAATTAGCTAGCCACAGATTTTTTTAATCACAACCATTTCATTGTTCACGTAGTTCTCAAATTACATTCTTGCAATAGAGGAACGAGTTTAGTCATGTACCTGGAAATCGAATGTGGTTGATTTGAGGTGTTGTGGCCCTTCTTTCTGCTGCATGCATTTGTTTCTATGGTTGCATGATGGCTTGGTTGCTGATTCATGGCTATTTTTCTTGTGCAGGTATCGTCTAGCCAGATCTAAGCTGCAAGAATTTGTTTCCATGTTCAGACTTGTACCCTCAAGCCGTTGATGTTGAATTTTTACAAGATAGCAACTTATTTTCTCCATAGCTCCCAAATGATAGACGGGATCAATATGAAACTTTCTAAGCATGTTTCTATCATCATTATGTACCTCCCATAGCAAAATTATGGTCACGGGATGCACGGATATCGAGAAAAACTGAAAATGGCTGAAGATTATAGAGGTAAATTTATTGGAAATCGCAAATTGGAATTGGCTGAAACTACTTGGGTAGGTTACTATCACCCATATGCATCTCCCCACGAAACATGTTTTGAAACGGATGCATGGATATGGAGAAAATGCAAAAATGGCTGAAGGTGATGGAGGTTGTTTTCTTGGAAATCATGCACCGGAATTGGCTAAAACTGCTTGGGCATGTTGCCATCATCCCTATACAACTCCCCTTAAAACGGTTTTGTAAATGGATGAACAATTTTCACGTGAGGGAAAAAACAAATTTCAGCACTATGTATTTTTGTTTCCAAGCATTTTGCAGTTTTTTGCATGGTAAGAAATAATGAGCTTGAGCTGTGATGCAAGCATGGAAATGATGGAGGAGGAGTTTAAATAATTTAGGAGGACTTATGAACCCTTTAGGAAGCTATCATGTTCTCCAAACTTCCTTTTTGAAATCCATTTCCAGCCTTCTGTAATTTCTACAGGAACTTCTTGTAGAAAACATAGTTTTCATAAGAGAAGCACAATGAGGTGGAAAAAATGATGGAGAAAGGTAAGGAATGGATACAGGGGTGGCTATAGGCCTAAAAAATAGATTCCAATATTCATATTCCCTTCCAAAATCAAATTTGGCTCGCCCGAAGGTTCTACAGGATGTTTCCTCTAGAAATACAGAACTTCCTGTAGAAGGTGGAATCTCGAGCTGAATGTGATCAAATCCTAGGAAAGGCAAGTGGCCATGGAGGGAGTGTCTGTAGGGATGTCCTGTAGCCTGGTATGGACCCCTATTCTTGTTTTTCATGACCCTCCTTACCTGCAATGTGTTCCCTACAATCTGTAATTATTTTACAGAGATTAGGCTTGTTTTTTTTTTTGAAAACAACTAGGGCACCTCATGGAGGTTTTCACTCTAATTGCCTGCCCTGGGTGCCTCCAAGGGAGGTTTTCACCCAAGAATCTTATTCTCTTTTTATTTTCTCTTATTTCAACCCATTGACCGGCTCATGCAGGTTTTCAATCAATGAGCCAATCTGAGGCACCTTTGAGGAGGTTTTCACCTTAGATTTTTATTTTCCTCTTATTTTCATTTTTTTTTCTACCCTACCCTACTTGAAAAACAAAAATCATTTTCAAGTATAAGAATACTTCCAATGGAGCCACGTGCACATCGAGATTAGAGACAAAATGATGTGGAGGCTTGAAATGCATGCTTTGACAGCTATCCGAATTTCAAAGACCAAATGATTTGTCTTTGAAGGGATCAAACATAGCTGAAGAAGAGAGTACTACTGCAACTTAGTGACTGTCTGGAACCATATCTCAATATAGCTCTGATATCCTTGGTCCTTTTACTGATCTATATCATTCTCCATATCTTATTCTATCATGACCTTCACATCTTCCTCTTTTTGCTGAGTTTTCTCTTGAATATGTGGAGGATTTGATGGTAACCATGAGGGAGTTCTCTCGACCTCTGATTCTGATGTCTTCTCTTCATCTAGTACAGTCCATGGTTCTTTGATATCCTCTTTTGAATCTTCTTTTTCTGGATGTTGTCCTTCAATGTTGTCAATATAATCTCTTTCTAGCAATACTCTTCCTGAGCTAGGGTGAAGATCATTGAGCTCAAGAGGAGTCATTTGGACATGTTGTGCCTCAACTTTGCAATTGGGTTGAGCTATTCCAATGTGCGGGTTTGGAAATGGTGGTATGGGTAGTTGAGTGGGGGTGTATGTTTGAGATGGATGTGGATGGGTTTATGGATGGGCAGGTGGTTTCCCACTATATACTTGCTGAGCCTGCTTGTTATTTGGGTATGAGTTTGATTGAGCAGGCATTTTGGGCTGCCTTGGTGGAGCAGGAGGCGATGGTTGTGGTTGAGCAGGTGGTGGCGAAAAAGGAGCGAGAGGAGTGTTGTACTGGGGCCACCACCCTTGATGAGGTGCATTCCACTGAGGCTGTGGCTGAGCGTAGGGGTGAAATGGATGAGCAGTTGGTTGGGCATAATATGGAGATGTGAAGGACCAAGGAGGAGGTGTGGACCAAGAAGGATGAGTAGGGGGACCCTAATAAGGCATGAAAGTGGCTTGATAGGGGTCGTAATAGGTGTCAGATGTCCCTTGCAGTTCCTGTTGGTAAGTTATGGGTCCATGTGGCCTTCTTTGGTTCATGAAATAGAGTGTTTCAGTGGCTACCTCAGTCCCTTGGTACATGGCTTTAAATCCAGGTAAGGTTGGCCATTGGTTTGTGGGGTGGTCTTCCTCACAAATGAAACATACCTCTACTGAGTGTAATGGACACTCGTTCTTAGGGTGCTTCCTCATACATCTGTGACAAAAAATGGCCAAAGCCCTCTTGGCTTCCTCTTGCTTCCTTTGGATCTACAAGGTATCCAGTTGCATGGCAAGAAATTGCCTCATCTCGCTCTTGAAATCTTCCATCTGATTTCCAAATTCATTTTTTGATAAGGTACTGCTCCCAAAATTTTTGTTTGTAGCCATTTGCTCCAGAGGAATGTTTTCTTCTTCTTCTCCCCTAGAGGTTCTTCAAATATGTCCTGCTTTCCACCTAGGGGTTCTTCTTAATCACAACCATTGAAGAAGAGAGAAGATTGGATGTGTGAAGCAGTGGGGGGTGTTGTGCAAACATTTTTCTGACTTATCTCTACTCTTACAAGGCATGAAAGGAAATATTTTTGGTTGATTTTTGTTTTTCTGCTTGTACCTACAAAACTAAAATAGATTGAACTACAACTAACTATCTTACTGAAATGAAAATACAGAATTGAAATGAAAGCAAGAAAGGACTAATCTATTTTGCTGAAATGAATTGCAGGAATGAAATGCTAGGCTACGCTTACGAAATTGAAATGATAATCTATGCTTGCAGAATTGAAATTGTGGAATTGAAATGCTAAGCTATGCTTGCAGAAATGAAATTTTGGAATTGAAATGCTAATCTATGAAAGTAGGAAATGTCTAATCTACTTTTGCGGAAATGAAATTGCATAATGGAAATGAAATATACTACTTAGCAGAAGGTTGTAGTAAAAAATAGAAGAATAACAACAATCACCAATACTTTGACGCTTCCCCAACAACAACGCCAAAAAGATGGCGGGTCCCAGTATTGGAGCAATAATGCTGCAACTCCTGGGACTCCCTTCTTTACTTTTATCAACCCGATAGTTTGTAACAAACTTGGAAGCGACAGTGTTGTATGCACAAGTACTAGCTCTTGCCGCAGTTGTCACTTGGTCAGATGGCACAAGTCCGTTAGGAGCTTAAGCCAACTTCTATGAGCTCTTAGAAGAAGCTTTTTAATTGATGCATGAAAGCTAACTCAAAGGAAGCTAATCTACTTGCAAAAAGAAGCGAAAAGTGGAAAGGAAATGCAAACCCTAGTTTTACCAACTAACCCTGCTAGTGCAAGACAAATGATGAAAGCTACAGAAAGTAATGCCATTGACTCTTAGAAAGGTAAAATGCATGTGACTAAGCTACTTCTGAATACGACCACTTTTTAAAACTTATTTTATCCATTTTTACTCTTATTTATCATATCATTTATTATAATTTATTATATAAATCCATTTTATAAATGATTTATGCTCTTATAGATGAATATTATTTCTTCTCTTTTATTTCTAATAAATTGATGATTATGCATGATTTTATCAATGATAGTTTTAATAAATTGGTTGTAACATTATTCACCATTTTTAGCCTCCAATATAATTTCCAGATTGAAGATTTGATCATTAATATTCCAACTCAGAAATTCGCTGGAATAAGAAGTGACAGTTTTGCAGTTGAGATTTTGGGCAAATGAAAAAGAATCTTGAAAATTCGGAACATGGGTTTTTTCTAGAACGGACCAAATTATCTTTATTGAAAAACAGTTTGCCCAAATTCAACTTGTATTGAGAGAAAAGCAAGGTTCTTTGAACCCAATTTTCTTAGATTCGCTATGTGGCTGTTTAACAAATTTCAGCTGCAAAGCCAAATTCGCCTTGCTCTTGTTGAAATATGAATGGAAATATATTTTCTTGTTGATCAATAGGTTGGAAACACTTCAATTTTGTAATAGAAATCATGTTGTTGTAACTTCTCTCTAACCTCTCTCTATTTAAATGAAAACAGAGATCAGAGATGGGGATGGGAAAAATGGGGGAGAATTGAGGATTCAGAATTGGAAATTCAAGAATGATGGATTATTCATGATATGATAGAATAGGAGGAAAAGGAGATTGTTGCATGTTGTAATTCTCAAAGCTTCAGCAGTTGTAATGATTTCACATTTTGATGATTAATATATGATTTGGGAGTTGCTATTCATTCACCTGATTTGAAGTAGCCCAGCAGCATCCGCTAGCGGCTAAGGGTCCAGCCTCTAGTGGAGTATGCTGCTGCTATATTTTATCTTTCCAATTGCTGCTGTATGATGGTTTGATTTCCTTTTTACTTCTTTAAATTGTTTTGTTCAATAATATTTTGTTTATGAACATTTCGCAGAATTGCTCTGTTATATTGAAATCATAATTGGATTGCGTTAGTGACAAAATTATTAATTATAACTTGAAATGTCATTCTCTTAATTCTAATCTAATACGGCACTGTCTAATTAAGACTGTGGTTCATTTAATTGCTGCTCATTTATAATTGCAATGGCTATTCGATTATGTTATTATTCAATTGTTGTTGCTTCAATAACTGTGATTAATGTTCATGCTGCTGGATTAAGGTTACCGATTCAATTACATTTGTAGTTGCTGTGTATTTCTATTCAATTAACTTTGCTATTCTGTTTGATTGATATTCATTACAGACTGTTGGTTATTCAGTTCCTTTAATTACAGTTTGCTGTCCATTTACTTTGTTGTTCATTTTTGTTGGTTAATTGCAAGAGTTTTCTTTTAAAGAGTTTTCCTAGTTTACTGTCAATAGCAGCTTTAGTTCAATTTCTATTTCCTTTTAATTGCTTTAAAGCAGGACCGTCAACTATAGAGAACATTGGTTATTGCTTCCTCGTTCCCAGATTGATTGTCTTGTTCCAGTTTGATTTCAATTGCATCAATATCTAGAGGGATGAGTTACTGCTATTGTATCCTCGATTAATGGTTGTTTAAGTGAATGATTTAGTTCAGAACATTTCAGTTTCTTGCTGTTCCAATTAGATTTTGTTTCGAACTTTCATTTACTTTTGGATTTTAAGCACTATACTGCAAAACATTACTCTTGAGTAAATAGCCGCCTCAAACTGAGTAGACTCTTGAAATAAAAAGTCGTCCCTGGGTTGACAATTAATGTGAAGGTAATTAGGAGTTAAGAATACACCTTTTTATCATTCAACAAGGAGGTATCACAAGTACTCTGCATGTTATTTCCCAAAACTAATCAACAAAGGCTATGCAAACCAAAGATCTAACTACTTTAACCTAATTTGACCTAGAAACCATAAGCATGATGCACAACAGTTTATTGGCAGTAAATCATGTAAATCAACTATGGAAACCAAACAAGAATGGATCTGAGCATGTAATCACAACTGGTAATTGCATGATGAAGCAAAGATAGTGTTTTTGGTGGCAGCAAGGACACCTTGGTCCCACTAAGGGAGAGGTGAGATCAGAGGTGCTTGATAGCCGTTTTCTGAAGATCTTCTCTGTTATTAACCTATCAAATCAATTTGAACATGAAAAGGCTTTTTAATCATCAAAAGCAACCTAAATAAAAAAACAAGATTTAAATCTAAATAGCAGATTTTGTTCCAAGAATGCAACAAAGACACATAAAAGTAAACAAAGGAGGTACTGGGCACTTGGGTTGGGCCAAACCCCAAGAGCTACAACCTCTTAAGAGAGATTAGAGGTGGTGCAAAGCTAGATTCATCTTTATTGATCAAAAGAATAGTTACATCCCAAAAACTGTCCACAAGAAAAAGCTTGAAAATGTGCTGAAATGCAAAGCTAACCTATTGCCTAAAAAATGACTATAATCGAACTACAAACTAGCTAACTTCTACCAACCCAAATGAGGCCCTAAGCCCTCTTATTTATACAAATTGAGGACCCCAAAAACCCTCCTAAACTTTAGGGACTCGGCTGCCAAAACTTGCAGTTAATAGTAACTTTACTAGCCCTTGCTCGACTGCCCTTGTGATAATCGATTTGGTGGCCCTTGAACTCCGAGATGATGGTGGAGAATTTGAGGTAAGTGCCAATAAATGAAGGGGACACCTTCCTACAAATCCTCTCCCTTGTTCTTCCACGAATTTGGTTGCCAAGTGCTCATTAAAACCTTTGATTTTGTCTCAAAATTGACCAAAAAACTGCACAAAGCACCTATTAGATTTGTTGGCATAATGACTAACCCAATTCACTCTATTAGAATAAATATAATAAAAAACATGCAATAAACTAATGATAATGGTGGATTAAGTCGAATTAGGAGAATGAATGAGCCCATATAATTATCCATTTTTGGGGCTCATCACTTGGTCTCACAGTTGCGCGAGAGGATGCTTCTAATTCAGCCTTTTCTATGATATGCTGGATATAAGTTTTTCTTCCCATATCTAGTTCTTCCCTCTTTGGGGCTCTCCCTCTACCCCTCTTATTTGGTTCTTTGTTCATACAAAAGTTGGTATAATGGAAGGTCTTGGTATGAACCTACAATGCCTCAATCTTAGAGTAAGGTGTCAAAGGACCATTCCTTCCCCAAGATGAAAGAACTCACAAAAAAAAAGGTAGCTAAAAAAACAAAAATATAGGGTTTCAATCCCAAAGTAGGGCGTCAAAGGACTCCTCCCTTCTTGAGACAAGAACCAAAAACAAACACAAACCATGGAAAGACCTAATACTTCCATATCTGAAGCAGGGCATCAAAAGACTCCTCCCTCCCCAGGGTAAAAGCTATGGGTTTTCCCAAAAATAAAACACATAAGGGTTAAAAGAAATAAATCTAACTTAGGGCCTGAAGTAGGGCATCAAAAGACTCCTCCCTCCCCACGACAAGAGAATGGCCCAAAATCAATAGAAAGGAAAAAATAAACAAGCGAAAAAAACACCTATGCTCAGGACCTAAAGGAGAGTGAGAAAACTCGTTCTCTCCCCAGGATGAGAGATTGACCCTCTGCTTGGTCCAGATCATTATTTGCACCTTGTTATCCTCCTCGAAAACAACGCCAAAACGTTGGTGTCTAGGTACGAATGATTTATTCGCCCTATTCCGACATTAAATTATCAATACAGGTGTGTATCCTTTCAAGGAAACACGCAAGGTATATGCAGGGGCAAAGCGCAATCTGTTTCGACCAATGGTTTGCGGGTAAGATTCAAAGCATGGTTGTAAGATTAAATTAACTACAAAAATGCAAAAATAATCATAAATAGTAAAGAACTATGACAACAAGCATAAACTAATAAATAACACACACACAAAGACATAACAACTGATCAGAAGAGTGGACACAACTCTCTGATCAGGGTTGTGTTAGTCACAGAGAAGATTGGAACAACAAAACAGGTGATACTTTATTAATCTATAACAGGTGATTACAATATCGATGGGAGAACCCCCATTTATAGGAACAATTTTCCTTTTATACATAGCGTGGGAGAATAACATATCTCCCTGAAACATGGTAACCACATGTTCAGAAATATACATCAGTTGGAATGACACCAACACCAGATAATTGAGATAGCAAAAAGGGCCAAGAATAGTTCAGGGAATCTTGACTCCAATTATGTGGCCTCCATATGGTTGGTTGTTACCAGATCTGTTGTGAGATGCTGAAGTGAGGGTTCATGTTCTCCAAGTTGCGATTAAACACATGTTTTAGTGCTACGAATAGATAAGACTTTGTGCCTTCATTAATTAAAATATTCCAATCAGACAAGTCAGGAGTATTTACCTTGTAAGTTTAGCATAGCAACATGGGTAAATAAGTATAAAAATATCAAAAAGGATGATAGAAATGGACAGAAAGATAGCCCGATTTGGTACCCAAAACCTGTCCCGACAATGGAACCATTTGTTAGCTTATAAGGGCCTGACCCAGGTTCATAAGTGATTTAGCCAAACAAATCTCGGTAATACTACCCCTTTCAACAACAGTTTGTAGAGCGCGGAATAAGGTCTCACCCGAAGAAGTATGGGAGAGTGATAGAACCAGGTTTCTGCACCCTAGAGATGTTTGATTATTTTTAGTGGTTCGTGATTTGAACCTATGCGCATGTTGCTACACGCATCTATTGGTTCCTAGCAGCCTATGATGTTGCATTCGCACAACCCTGCTCGAGGCACAGTCTGTATTATTACCCATGTTCCTTACTATTAACTTGATATTATTTGGTTACTTAACTTATTTGTATGAGCCCAATTATGCTTAATAGCGTTCATAATTCATATCAGTGCATACGATAAACAAAATAGTATAAATGCATAGAAAGTAATACAAAAGCAGATACATAGTATTTGGAATCAAAAATCTCTTTATTAATCTTCTTTCGGGGTTACAAACTCGACTCCGCCCTGTGCACTCAGCTGTAGGGGTCCACGCACTCAGTTGCGGACTCTACTAGGCCTTTGCGCACTCAGCTACAGAGCCTCTTCCTATTACTATGACCCAATGCACTTAGACTCTTACTCTATGCTCGAACCATTTCGTTTCCATACATCATCACATTACTACATCTCTTTTACAACTTAGAGCCTCACTCTATTTAT
Organism: Pinus taeda; assembly: GCA_000404065.3. Taxonomy (NCBI): domain Eukaryota; kingdom Viridiplantae; phylum Streptophyta; class Pinopsida; order Pinales; family Pinaceae; genus Pinus; species Pinus taeda. The sequence goes on from APFE030578310.1 coordinate 16,390, forward strand.
GTATTCCCATTGTTTGCAGACCATGGGTAGGCCGACACTACTTTACCAAACTTAGGGCAGACAACCCTATGACTCAACCTATACTTCACACTCGGTGCCCATAATTTGCAGAGTCTTACAATACATTTGACCAAAACTTGGGCTTTGAGCCCCAAAACATGCTGTTGGGGGGGGGGGGGGGGGGGGGGATTCGATGCCCAACAGTCTCCTATTGTTTTGGTTCCAAATAAAGATGGTACATAGCACATGTTTGTGGATTTCTAGGCTTTGAACAAGATCATGGTAAAGAATAATTATCATCTTCCTCGCATTAATTATTTTTTAGATCAATTAAAGGATGTTGTTTATTTCACTAAGTTATACTTGAGAAGTGGCTATCATCAGATAAGGATTGCTAAAGATGATATTTGGAAAATTGCTTTTAAGACAAAAGAAAGATTGTTTGAATGGTTGGTTATGTTGTTTGGTCTTTGTGATACACCTGATACATTCCAAAGAGTTATGAATTATGTATTGTGACCATTCCTTAATGATTTTGTCATAGTATACTTAGATGATATTCTAATTTTTAGTAAGACTCATGAAGATCATGTCAAGCATGTAAAGCAAGTTTTAGATGTCCTGAAAAATGAAAAGTTGTATTTGAAGATTTCTAAATGTGAATTTTGGAAAACCTCTTTGGTTTACTTAGGTTATATTGTAGGAGGAGGTGAATTGAAGATTGATCCCTCTAAATTTTAAGTTATTGTGAATTTTCCTAAACCCAATAATTTAATAGAAGTTAGGAGATTTTTGGGAGCAACCCAATATTGGAGAAAATTTATCACTAAATTCTCATCCATTGCAACACCATTACATGCTTTGATAAGTGTGAAGAAGGTCTTTAAGTGGGGAGGAAAAAAACAAAAATCCTTTGACACTTTAAAGGAGAAAATCAGTAAAACGCCAATTCTAGCACTTCCAGATCTTAAGCAGCCATTTGAAATTCAAACCAATGCAAGTGAATATGCCATGGGAGTAGTATTGATGCAACATGGTAAGCCGATACGTTATCATTCTAAGAACTTTTCCAATGCAATAATTAACTATCGAACTTATGATAAAGATTTGTATGCTTTGGTACAAAGCACAAAGAAATGGAAGTATTATTTGATGGTTAGAGAAACAATTATTCATATTGACCATTAACCTTTGCAATATCTACAATCACAAACCAAGCTACAACAAGCTAGACATTTCATATGGATGGGATTTCTGCAACAATTTCATTTGATTATCAGGTATAAGAAAGGTATTTACAACAAAGTTGAAGATACGTTATGAAGGCCTATTGTTAATGCATTTGTTATTCTTAAGCATAACTCAATCATGCATGAAATTTTAATTGATAAGTATGTTCAAGATGAAGATTTTAAAAATATGTATGGAACTTTGAGTCAAGGAAATCATGTTGAAGAGTTAGATTATTATGTTCATAAAAAGTTATTGTATCATCTTGGAAAGTTGTGTATTCCACGGGATGAAAGAGTTAATTTCATAAGGTAAGCCCATACTTCTCTTATTGTTAATCGCTCTAGTGTAGGCAAAACAATTTCTCAACTAAAGAGGTATTGTTTTTGGCCTCATACGAATAAAACTGTATCAAGATATGTAAAAGGATGTTCTATGTGTGCTACTAGCAAGCCAAGTAATATGAAATTAGGTTTGTATACTCCACTTCCTATCCCTTCTCATCCTTGGGAAAGTGATTCTATGGATTTTGTACGAGGGCTACCAATGTCTAAAAAAGGTCATGATTATTTATATGTCATAGTGGATCATTTAAAAAAACTGTGTGTGTTTATGCCTTGTAAGAAATAGGTCACAACTAAACAAACTGTAAAGATGTTCTTCCAAAATGTATGGGTTCACTTTGGGTTACCTACTTCTATTATTTCTTATCGAGATTCTCAATTTATCAGGAAGTTTTGGTCAAGTTTATGGGAACTCATGGACCCAAAGTTGAAGAAGAACACAACGTTTCATCCACAAATCGATGACCAAATAGAAGTAGTAAATGGAATAGTAGTGCATTTCCTTCAGCGATATTGTGGTAAGCATCCTAAGCTTTGGGATGAGAATTTGTATTACATCCAACATGCCTACAATCATGCAAATAATTCATCTACACAAGTATATTCATTTGAAGCTTGTTTGGGTTATTTTCGAAAGTCTCCTTTAGATTTCATCTTTGGTAAATATATTGTAGTAGATGGACATAGTGACGTGGATAAAGCGAAGCATTTCATTGAAAAAATCCAATTAGTGCATCAAAGGGTACAAGAACAACTGGAGAACAACTAGGCCAAGCACAAAGAAAGGCATGATAAGCACTGGGTTGATCACGATTTCCAAGTGGGAAATCAAGTTTGGTTGTACATCAACAAGGAAACATTACAAGGTGAAGGTAAAAATCTCAAATTAATTAGATATGGTCCTTTCAAAATCTTGGAGAATATTGGTAACAACAATTTCCGATTAGATTTTCCACCTTACATGAAAATTTATTCTGTTGTGAATGTGGAAAACTTGAGATTGTATGAGCCTCCTATGATCGTTTAATAACAAGAGAATGTTCAAATTCCACCTAGAAAATATTTTTCTCCTAAATATTTGAATGAGTTGTAGGAGGACACAATTCTTAATAAGAGGATAAGAACTTCATGCAAAGGCATTGTGGAGTATCTTCGTGTGGGGATCAAAGGCGCCAATCCAAGTAAAGCAAGGTGGATAGAGATAGGGAAAGTGAGGGATTTGTACCCTCACTTACTTATTAAGTAAAAATAGACTTTTAGTGGTTCAAAATCTTCTAGTGGGGAGGGGTGATCCAGGGCATAAAAAGTATGCTAAAAAATGAAAGTGCTCAAAATCTCCTGAAACCAATGCCAAATTGTAGATCTCGTGGTTCTAATTCCATTGATGCTTTAATCATCTAAATTTGACACAAAATGAGGAAGGTATCGTGTTTTGAAGTTTAGACCAAACAACAAAAAGTTAAAGTTGCATTATTGACTATGCATTTCGTATGTTAGCATGTGGTGTTGACGTCATCCGATGTCTTGGTAGTATAGATGTCAGAAGGGGTCCAATCAGGAGCCGAAATTTAGGACATTAGTAAAAGGACACATGGTACATTGTGATTTGATTATTGATTCATTAGATGGGCCAATAATAGAGTGACATATGGCCCAATCCAAAGGTGCCACATGGCACTCTGGATGGCGCCAAAATTTTGGTAATTGATCATTTGAGACTCTGTAGGAATCAAATATGCAACCTTCCAACCAACATACCAATTTCTAACCATTACGCCAAACATGCTACTCGTTAAACCATAGTCGGTCGATTATATTTATTTACCACTGACCAAGAGGTTGGGGGTAGTGGGCGAGATGACATGCTAGCCTAAATGGCCCAACCTGGCCCATAATTTTATTATCGAATACGCCCGATGAAAAAATGTGTGGTGGCTAGGGCACGTGGGGCACCGTTCATGGCCATGTGGCAACAAGAAATTAGGAGGGAAGGTGATGGGTGAGATTATGGCCCATTAAACAAAAAAAACTTAATCATATAAAACAAACCACGTAGAAAACACCGAAGAGTGCAGATCAAACCCCTGATCTATGGGGAACTAATCCAAGCACTCAACTAGTAGGCCATAGGTCAATTTGTTTCCAAATTTGCAAAACTGAGAGTTGATATGTGGTTGTTATAAACCAATTTTGAAAAAGGGGGGTATTTTGCTCAATTTTAAGCCTTTTTAAGCTCAAGAAGAGCCTACATGGGGGTTTTTAAGCATTATGGATACCGTGGAATTGTTATTTTTTCATATTGAAGGTTTTATGTTGATGTATTGAGAATTTGAGCATATAATAAAGCAGTCACTACTGGAAGCTGGACTTGGAGATGTGGCCCAATATGGGTGAGCTCTCTTATCAATTTGATTGTGTTTGATGCTGCATTTTTGTCCTCTTTTAACTATTAAAATTATATAAATTAACTTAATTTTGTGTACTTTTGCAACCAAAATCCATTTCCCAAAAGACATAGACTAGCTTGTAAATTGTTTATTGAAACCTTCACTTTCATTTTTAGATCACATTATTCACTTATTTGATCACTAGAGTATCGTCGCAATAATGTCATGTATCTTCACTCGATGTGTGAAGAGAACTTGTAGCTTGAGAACATATTTGTAGAGCTTTGATTAAATAGAGGTACATCTGTTGATCAATGGTTGTCATTGATGTCAACCCAAGCAGCACCAAGGGCTACCCTGATCTTGCATGGCCATTTTGACTTCACAACTTACTCTATTTTGAGTCAAGGATTTTCTATATGGATTCTACTCATTGAGATGTTTTTGTTGATATATGGCATGCCAAGTAATTCTTCACGGTTTGAGAGATATTCATGTTTGAACTTTGTAACCCTAGTTAGTGGGCTAAAATCCTATGGGGTTGTGGCATGGCACTCATAATTTGTTGTGGTCATTGAATAGTCAATAATTAATGATAATAAAAATTCTCCTAAAACCCCTCCAATGTTCACTTGTTGAGGACCCTCTCAACTCAATACATTCATATAAATAATGACCCTCATATCCTCCTCTAGTAGGGATTTAGTGGCTTCAAATAGGTCATCGTGGAAGTTTTTCTATAACTTTTTTTCTACGAAGCTTAAGAATATGAAATTAAAACCTATTTTAGCCAAAATATTGATGAACCTCGTGACCCAATTTCAGGTTTTTCTTCGCTATATTTGCGGAGATATGATTTGTGGAAGTTAGGGTTTTTGTGTTGAGTTGTGTTATATTCTTTCCACGACTAGCTTCCCTAGTTAAGGGGGGGGTTAGAGGGGGGTGGATCCCCCCTTTGTTGCACAAATTATGTAGTGAGGGGGTCACAAGGGGCTTGAGGGGGGTGCATAGCCCCCCTCTACGGGGTCCAAGGCGGCGCCTCGGGGAAATTATTTTTTGGACCCTACATTAGGTTGGGCGAACCTACCTATGGTTTTGTGCATGGTTTTCACACATTGTTTTCGACGCGATGGTTTTCAGTCCATGGTATTGGATTCTTTGGCATGTATATACATATGTATTGTAACATTGAACGAAACATAATGAAAAACCAATCTGGTAGTCCTAGTTTTGAGATCCGGGGGAAAATCTCTGTGTATATGTGTTTTATATGTTATGCTCTCGCTTTGTTTATTTTATGTGTTTTAGAATTTGTATGAAGGTAATTTCTATACGGGTTAAAACCTACATTTGGTACCAAAGTTGTTTTGGCTTCAAGGGGATACCTTTGTTGCTAAGGGGTTTCGCTTGGGCATGTGGTGGACCATGTTCAGTGGGAGATTTGCGAGATTGATTGTAGTGGTTAAAGAAGATGGAAAGTAGTGGAAAGATAGAGATCGAGAAATTTAATGGTTAGAGTGTAGAAATTTATCTATAGATCAGCTAGCTCTGATACCATGTAGAAATTCTACAAATTCTCTACAAATCTACCTCTGAGATCTCTGTAGAAAATATGACTGTAGGTTAACCTGATAATGCAATATAACCAAAGCAAAATACTATAATATACTTCTACTATCAATTTGCAGAAGCTTAAAGATTGAGCAAGATTGAGCTTAAAACATATAACTAGAAGAAGAAGAATCAATGCACATGAAACAAAAAAAATACTCAGGGGAAAGCCTCAGCTAAAAACCCCACTATATGTATTATCATATAAGGTGGAAATACATCATAATTATACAAAGCCTTAGCTCTCATAGCTAGCCAGCTATCAGTACAATCCTCCTAGATGGTCACAGACAATCAAATCTTCTCACAAGCCTTCTCCTCTGCCCTCCAAGCTCCTATTTCCTTGTGCAGTTACCTCTGGGATGATCTCCTTCACCCAGTGTAACACTGCTCTCACACACTACTCTAACACACTGTCAGAACTATGAAATCCTGAAGGAACCTTCCCTTGATTGCATGCATGAGTTTCCTTTATATGAGAAAACATGCAACTGATAGTACACTGTCCTTGACATTTAGCTCAACTGGGTATTTCTCATAATAGACATGCATGAGTTTCTGATGAGGGAATCTTTATTTATCTAGAGTACACTGGTTGAGTGCATGCATGCATCAACTAACTCATAACTCACAATTAGTTCCTCAAACAATTTGGAACTAATTTAACTAGACTTAACTCAATAAACTAAGATAACTAATTACAACTCAAATATAGCTCAATATTATCTCCTTAATTAAGGGATAGCTATTGCATGACCTCATAAAGACTTCTAACTTGAATTTCTCCAACTAATTAATACATAATGAATTAATTAATTATTTCAAAGCATCTGGTGATACTAAATTCGATTTTAATTCACAATTTTAATTCAAGGACAAATTAAAATTGGAATTTCTGGATTCTATTTTTATCATTTCTTGTTGCTATTTTCAACACTCCCACTTAACATGAAAGGAATTCAACTCGATATCGATCATGAACCTTTGGAATGTTGTGCATGCAACACTTCTCTCTAGTGTTGTTGCTCCAACAACTCTAGAAACAAAAAAAAACATCCAACTTGAATTAGTATGATGCATCTGTCATCAAATTCTCTGACTGTTATTGCCTCTGTCAACTGAAAACTTTGTGCTTCGACTGACTCTGCCTTTCTGCACTGTTGTCAATCCTTCTCTGCACTCTTTAATATCTGATTGCTCTAGCCTCTATCACTTTGATCTCTGACTGCATCAATCCCACTAATTCCTCCCACAACTATGTACTTTGGGCTCCCATAGCAAGGTACGAACCATGAGGTAAAACCTCTCAATGGACCCTACCCAATTTCAGCCTTCTTGAGACTATCACTTCACATTGCCCCACTTCATAGCTGGAGGTATGGCTACATGTGATCTCTCTTCCCACTTCTCCAATTGTGGCTCCTCCACAATTGTTTGAGACTTCTTCTGGGGCTGCATGTTGAGAGGTAATTTATTTTCCCTCTCAACCACCAAGTCTCTAACATTTGCCTTGCTCCTCAAGGCTTTTCATGCACCTTGAACCTCAAGAGCATATAGGTTCTTGACTCATGAACCGATTTGTTTCACCTGTCTCATGGTGATACATCTAAGGAAAACCTTTCCCTTATTAAAAAACACATCATAACCATGGTCTTCCAATACCGCGACCGATACCAAGTACTTCTACAGTCCAAGCACATACTTCACATCTGTCAAGGTGGTAGGAGCTCCATTCTCCCTTTGAAAAGCAACCATGCACACTCCTGAAACACCATACCTTTCATCATCACCCATCTCTATGCGCATCTTGAGGTCTTTCTCCCCCAAGGTACTGAATAAACTTTTATCGTCAGTCATGTGGAATGAGGCTCCACTGTCAAGATACCAACCACAAACCATCATCGATGACACCATGCATGCGATGAGAGTAAAGACCATTTCAAATAGAGAGGCTAATGCCTCACCTTCTGATCCATCTGAGGATCCCTTCTTGGACTTCTTTGATCGGAAATTAGTCGCATAATGTCCCATCTTGTGACAATTAAAGCATCTCACTTTAGACTTGTCAACTTTCTTCCCTCCATGAGAATAATTTGATTTAGAATGGGAATCCTTCCCTTTTCCTTTCCTTGCCTTACTCGCTAAGGCGAGATTTTCTTCATCATCATCCTTGGATGAAGAACCATCTTGAGTGCTCCTCTTGATCTCCTCCTGCATGAGATTCGACCATAGTTGTTCCCAATCTGACAGTTTCTCCCTTCCATTCACAAAGTCATGGTAGCTATTCCATATCTTTGGAAGGCCAAGGAGAGCGAGGCTCACCATATCATCATCGGCAATAGTTATTCCCACACTTCCAAGCTCATCTCTACAAGTGGTGAGCTTGTTCAAATATTTGGAAATAGTATTTCCATTCTCCATCTTAATTCTTCGAAGCTTATCCTTGAGCGCCAATTTCCTCTGGTCGCTACTGTTCTGGTAGAGGTCCTTCAATGTCTTCCACATTGAATATGGAGTATTCTTCCCATGGATACTCGAGACATTATGGTCTTGAACTCCCTCAAGGATGATCCGTCTTGCCCTCACCCCAAACTTCTTCCACTCAGCCAACTCTTGTGCATTAGTTGAACCTGGCTTCTGGATTTCTTGATCAATGAAATCCTTTAAGCCATTGTCTTCTAATACAACCTCCATGTGATCTTTCCATGCTATGTAATTCGAGCTTCCTTCCAAGACATACTCGAGTCTCAAGCCATAGAACACCATTAGCCAACCTTGAAGTATGATAAGAATTCGATTTGCACTTGTAATTCCGAACTTCAAAGTATTCTGGATCAAAAAGTTTTCAAGAATTCGATTTGATTCTCTAAACTGAGGCTTTGAATTCTCTTCTCTGTATACTATTCACAGCTCCGATAAACTTTTCTCTGATAAACCTAGCTCTGATACCATGTAGAAATTTCTCTATAGATCAGCTAGGTCTGATACCATGTAGAAATTCTACAAATTCTCTACAAATCTACCTTTGAGATCTCTGTAGAAAATCTAACTGTAGATTAACCCGATAATTTAATGTAACCAAAGCAAAATACTATAATCTACTTCTACTATCAATTTTTGGAAGCTTAAAGATTCAAAAAGATAGCGCTGAACATATATAACCAAAAGAATAAGAATCAATGCACATGAAACACAAAAAATACTCAAGGGAAAGCCTAAGCTAAAAACCCCACTATTTGTATTATCACACAAGGTGGAAATACATCATAACTATACAAAGCCTTAGCTCTCACAACTAGACATCCCTCAGTACAATCCTCTTGGATGCTCACAGGCAATCAACTCTTCTCACAAGTCGTCTCCTCTATGCTCCAAGTTCCTATTTCCTTGCGCAGTTACCTCTGGGATGGTATCCTTCGCCTAGAGTAACACTGCTCTCACACATTGCTCTAACACACTATTAGAACTGTGCAATCCTCAAGGAACTTTCCTTTGACTGCATGCATGAGTTTCCTCTATAGGAGAAAACATGCAACTAATAGTACATTGTCCTTGACATTTAGCTCAACTGGATCTTTCTTAGAATACACATGCATGAGTTTCTGATGAGGGAATCTTTAGTTATCTGGAGTATACTGGTTGAGTGCATGCATACATCAAATGACTGATAACTCACAATTAGTTCCTTAAACATTTTGGAACTAATTTAATTGGACTTAACTCAGTAAACTAAGATAACTAATTACAACTCAATATAACTCAATCTTATCTCCTTAATTAAGGGATAACTATTGCATGACTTCAAAAATACTTCTAACTTGAATTTCTCCAACTAATTAATCCATAATGAATTAATTAATTATTTCCAAGCAGCTGGTGAGACTAAATTCAATTTCAATTCACAATTTTAATTCAAGGACAAATTAAAATTGGAATTTATGGATTCTATTTTTATCATTTCTTGTTGCTATTTTCAACACAATTTTTTGTGTTATGGAAACTCAAGATGGAGGATATGTTGGTGGATAAATATTAGTGGATTGTGGTAAATCCAAGTACTAAACCAATAGGAGTGTCTGATGAAGAATGGAAGAAGTTGAATTGGAAGGAAAATAGCACAATATGATTGTGTGTCTCCGATTCAGTATTGCTGAATGTATCATGGGAAGATACAGCTAAGGATTTGTGGGTCAAGTTAGGGATTTTGTACCAATTTAAGTCTCTGGTGAATAAACTATTCCCATGGAAAAAGCTGTATAACTTGAGGATGAAAGATGGAGACTCAGTGACAGAGAATTTGAATGCATTTAATACTGTGGTAAGTTAGTTATTGTATGTTGCTATTAAACTTTCAGATGAAGATAAGTGCATTAGTTTGATGTGTTCTCTACTAGATTCATGGGATAGTTTGGTTATTGCAATAGGTAGCAATGAAACTGCCTTGTAGTTTGATGAAATAATCTCATCCTTGCTGACGGAGGGGATGAGATGGAAAAATATGGAGAGCCAGAATGGTGATGCCTTGTCTGTATGAGGATGGTCCCAGAACAGAAACAAAAATAAGTCATCGAGTGGGAGAACTAAATCTAGAGGGAGATCTAAATCTCCAGGAAAACCTATAAAGGTTGTGTGCTGGAAATGTGGAAAGGAAGGGAACTACAAAAGGGACTGTAAATCTAAATCTCCTGACAAAGGAAAGGGATCTGATGATTCTCCTTCTCTAGAGGTGAAAACCACCTCAGATGAAGGTGGGGATGTGTACTTGGATCCTTCAAGTACACATGTAGATCATGAGGCATGGTTGATTGACTCAGGTGCATCCTTTCACTTCACTCCCCATAGGGAGTGGTTCTGTGAGTATGAGAAATATGGTGGTGGTGATGTCTTCTTAGGGGACGATAGGAAGGTTATAATTGTTGGTTGAGGAAAAGTAAAGTTGAAGTGGTAAGGTGGAAGGGTTAGAACACTTCCAGGTGTTCTGTATATTCCTGCATTAGCCAAAAATATTACTTCTGTAAGCAAGCTAGATGATGCAGGTGTAAAAATAGTGTCCGAGAAAGATACCTGCAAGATGGTTTGGGGAGCACTGGTATTGATGTTGGGAGTTTGGATTGGAACTATGTACAAGAAACAAGGTAGCACTGTTATTGATGGGTGCAACAATTTTGTGGTTCCTAAAAGTGGAGTAGAAAATATAATGGTCTCTAGAGAAAATACCATGATGTGGCATCAAAGGTCTAAACATATTGGAGAGAAGGGCCTTTGAATACTTCATGGTAAAGGTATGGTATAAGGTATGACTAATATCTCTTTCGATTTTGATTTCTGAAAATTGTGTATATGGGAAGCAGAATCGGGTGAGTTTCCCCTCCGGTGGTAAGAGGGTGAAACAAATATTAGAGCTTGTGCACAGTGATGTGTTTGGACCTGTGAAGGTTCCATCATTGGGTAAGTCTGTGTGCTATGTATCATTTATATATGACTTCTCAAGGAATACATGGATATATTACCTCAAGAAGAAATATGAATTCTTTGACAGGTTTAAGGAATTTAAGGCTCTAGTGGAAAACTAGGCAGAGAAGAAGATAAAGGTGCTGAGGATAGATAAAAGTGGAGAGTTTTGCGGCAAGGAATTTGAAGAATTCTCTAAGAAGTGTGGTATAGCATGATAGAAGACTACTCCATACACACCTACGCAAAATGGAGTTGCAAAAAGAATGAACAAGATGTTGATGGAAAGGGAGAGAAACATGCTCAGTGGTGTCGAGTTAGGATAGGAATTTTGGGCAGAGGCAGTGGAGACAACGTGTTACTTAGTCAATAGATCACCTTCATCAGCGTTGGAAGATAAGACTCCATAAGAGGTATACACTGGTAAGAAACCCTCTCTTTCACATCTAAGAGTATTTGGATGTGATGCATATGTACATGTTCCAAGGGAGAAAAGAAACAAGTTGGATAGTAAATTTGAAAAGTGCATCTTTATTGGGTATAAGGATTTTTTAAGGGGTTATAATATTTGGAACCCACTAACAAGGAAGGTTGTGTACAACCGAGATGTGGTTTTAAGAGAGGTGAAATATGTTATTAAACATGAAGTATCATCAAAGGAACCTGAGAGCATAAAGTTTGAGATAAAGCAGGAAGAATCAAACTCTACAGCAGAAGAGGAATTAGAAGATGAAGAGCCACAAACTCCGGTTGTGAAAAGATCGGTTCGAGAAAGAAGGCAACCAGAAAGGTATAGTCCATCTGATTTCTATTAAAAATTTTCTTTATTTATTACTGATGATGATCCCAGAACTGTGAAGGAAGTAGTAGATTCAGAGGATGGAAATCTCTGGAAAAAGGCCATGGTTGATGAAATTGCGTCGTTGCACAAAAATGTGGCTTGGGATCTGTTGGAGTTGTCAGCTGGAAGGAAACCCATTGGCAGAAAATGGGTGTTCAAGAAGAAGACAAATGTAGAAGGAAAGGTGGAGAAATACAAAGCTCAGTTGGTAGCAAAAGGTTATTCCTAGGTATCGGGAATTGATTTTGGTGATATTTTTTCTCCTGTTTCCAAAGTAGCTTCAATTATATTAATTTTATCTGTTGTTGCTACTTTTGATTTTGAGGTAGAATAGATGGATGTGAAGACATAATTTCTTCATGGGGATCTAAAATAAGAGATCTACATGAAGAAACCTAAAGGCTTTGCGATGAAGGGTAAGAAAGAACTGGTATGCAAGTTAAAAAAGTCTCCGTATGGGTTAAAAAAGTCACCAAGGATGTGGTATCAGAAATTTGATACATTTATATGGGGACTTGGCTTCACTAGAAGAAAAGTAGATCATTGTGTGTATTTAGATTAATTTGTGACCATGTTATTTATCTGGTCTAGGGGGTTTGAGGGGGTTGGGTAGCCCCCCTCTATGGGGTCAAGGGCAGCGCCCTGGGGAAATTTTTTTTTGGACCCTATATTAGGTTGGGCAGAGCTACTTATGGTTTTTTCCATGGTTTTCACACATGGTTTTGGATGCGATGGTTTTCGTCCATAGTATTGGATGATTCAGCATGTATATATATGTATTGTAACATTGAAAGGAACATAATGAAAAATCAATCTAGTAGTCCCAGTTTTGGGATCCAGGGGAAAATCTTTGTGTATATGTTTTTTATGTGCTATGCTCTCTCTTTGTTTATTTTCTGTGTTTTAGAATTTGTATGCAGGTAATTTCTGTACGGGATTAAAACCTACATTTTGTAGGCTCACGAATTCCATGTCAAACATGTGACATTGGGAAAATTGTCATAACATTCTCTCTGAGCATTAGATTCAAATTTCGTAAATAAGCACAGAAAGAGGATGGACTGTAGTTTTTTGAGTAGCATTTTTAGGACCTACAGTTGTAACAGTGACACATGGAACTTCATACAAGTTCGCTCTACTGAACTAGTCTATAATCAGGTCATCGTGGGAGATTTGGAATAATTTTTTCTTGAGGAATCCAATCTTGATAGGACCGTTGGGGTTGGAAAGACGACTCAAAGGGATACCATATGAAGAAATTTATAAGCGTGGAGATCTAAAATTACATAGATACAAATGATTCAATATCAAACTCCTAGAAGGCAAGAAAAAACTAGTAGATATCCATGTTAATGAAATGGATAGACCATAAGCCCACATTTGAAAAAACATCAATATATGGGCATGGAATTTGAGACAAAGAAAGATCAAGGAAACATATAAGTTCCCTGCATATTCCTCACTCATATATGTTCTTATGCTGCTAGCTATGAATCTAGTGATTCCCTCCATTCAGGGACCACTAATTTACAAATTTTATCAACCACAAAATATGGTGAGTTGTGCCTAATTTTTCCATGCTTCTATTGCTCCTTTCTCTATGAAAGTGTCTCTATTAACAATTCATTTCTAGTTATAAAAATCTCATGTAATATCACATAAACTAGATTTGTAATCTTAACCCTATTTGTGAAAATTCTCTAAACTACAACAATTAGATATTATTCTCCTAACTTAACAATTTATTTGTCTTATGTAATTATTCTTATGAAAAATAGTGAATAAACCACACTGCAATTCTTCACCTAATAAAATGTGTTGTGTAAATAAAATAGGAATTGAGAAATAAATGCACACACAAAACAAAGTGACACCATTATTTCGGACTAAATGTCTAGGGAAAAACCCTGGAGGGAAAACTGATGTAGAAAATGAGGGTTTATTTTATTATGCAGAAAATGTAGAGAATTATAAGTGTTGGCCTTCCTGGCTTAGCTCAATTTATCTCAATTGTAAAATATATTGAGAAAATAATTTCCCTCACAACGAGTTGGTATAGCCTCTCTGGAAAACTCGTACTTCTCAACTAATTTGCTTAGTTGGACTGGAAATGTGCCCTACTTATTGGAGAATTTCGTATTGGCTTCTAAAAAATTCTAGATGAGTCATCCTTCATGTCTCTACCTCTGGAAAAAAATTTCTAGGCCTCTCAAGACTAGATCTGAGCACTAGTAACTAAATCAATCCCTCTTCCGATAACTTGTACTAGAAAAATGGGAAAATCACATTGCGTAATATGACCTCCCTACTGGATAATTCAACCTCCCTTTTCATCCTCTGTAAAATAGAAAACCTCCTAAAAATTTCTTTGGAAATTCTCCTTCTTACAAACCCCTACTACTCTCCTTCTCTAGCTTTAACTTCACCCTCACTAAAAAACTGTAAACTAGGTAGCTCAATCTTTCTTACTAGCAATGATCACACCGATGCTATCTCCAAGCCCTTCTATCTGATCTTATAATATCTTGTTGGAGTCTCAACAACCATCATTTAATATCCATTGATGAATAAGATCAATTAGACTTCATCAATAGAAGTCTTTAGAGACATATCAAACATCCTTAATTAATTAACATTAAGTTACCACTTTTTGTAAATTGTACTTAGGAAATATTTCAATTATGGAAAATTAATTTAATTAAGGTGTTTCCCAAGCCAATCTCACGAATTTTTTTTTGGGTTTTGGAGATATAGTGTGCCTTATCCTCTTATCATCATCTATGACTAGAAAACCTATCTGATGATACCATATCAATAAAAAACTAACACTCCCTCTTAACGAGGAAGGTGTTCTCCATTATACCTTCTTGATGAACAACTATAACAGACTATCTCACGCTGTTGATGTTTGACATCTATTATACCTCCTTTCTTCACATCTAAACTGATCTAACTCCCTGTAATTGGAAATCACTATGAAGAATTCTATATGCAAACATTTTCCATCTGCTAATGCGTATACTCTGACCTACCTCACACTATTGTTACCACTACTCTGCTTCTATCAATGCACTACTACTACAACTACTACAATAATGAGTTTGATATCTATTTGATCTCCCTCTAAAATAGAACTAAGAAATATATCCTAGAAGGAAAGTCCTTCATGGAGTCCCGCTCTAGCTGGAACATCACCTGCAACCTACAACTAGAAAATTTTCACTGCCTCCTCCTAATTACATTAATTTTGCGCAACTACAACTAGAAACTCCTCCTCCACTGATCTACTATGCCCGTGAAACTATCTCTTGAACCTATAACTACACTTGGATCTACAACTGCCTCTTGAGTACCTGATTGCATGAAACTAACTTTGCAACTGCCTCTCAAGCATTTAACTGCTCCAAGTTCTACAACTATCATCCAAGTAACTGACTGCAAATAGCTGACAATGATCATATACTATTGATGTTGGGTGTGGAGCTTGATTATCTTATGTATTCAAAGGTTTCAACTAGATGTATACCCCAGGAAGACTGTACACCCCTCCACGTGGGGGGGGGGCTAATCCCCCCTAGCTGGGGGGTTTGTGGGCTAGTGGTCCCCTAGCGGGGGTTCGGGGGCAACGCCCCCAAAGCTTAAAATAGATGTAAAATTGCCTTGTAAAATTCTAGTAATTTCTAGTCAATCTGGGCCATTCATTAGGCGGATGATCTGACGGTAGAAGTTATGGTTAGTTTAGGGTTTTTTGCCCTAGAAATTACTAGAAATTACTATATATGAGGGAATTTTATTGCATCTATGCATCTCTACATTCTGAGTGAGGAAGAGAGAGGAGATTGAGAGCGAAGAGGGTGTTACAACGAATCTGTTGTAGGTTGTATCTCTTTAGTTTGCTTGATAATATAATAAAGTAAGGACTGGTTGTTTCTCCATGGATGTAGCCCAAACTGGATGAACCACGTATATCTGTGTCTCTCTTGTTTTATGCATTTTCTGTGTTTATGCTTATGCAATATTTTATGTGTTCCATTGCTTCGTAATATATAATTTTCTAACAATTGAAATATTGTGGGCTCGCATAGCATATGCATTGATCCATGAGAACAACAATTGGATTTGATCTAGACTAACTATTACTCTCCTGTGGACTGTTCCCATATTGGTTATTTGAAGTATCATGCTAGTACTCCATATGGAGGTATCATTTATATCAATGTGAATTCCTCCAATCTAGAGGTCAACTCATAGATCTCTATTGAAGCTATTGTCTGCTACCCCTTCGAGTTCTTCTTCCTTTATGGACACTGGGTTACGTAGTGACCAAACTCACCACATGCGAAGCACTTGAATTTTAATGGGTCCTTCTTCTTTTTCTCTCCCTTTGAGTCTTGTCCCTGACTTGCACCCTTCTTCACCTTTCCCTTTCCTACAAGGGCTACATTCTCTTCTTCCTTCTCCACCTTCAGTCCCTTACCACTGCTTCTAGTAGCTCCATCTACGAGATTGAGCCTTAACTCTTCCTAATTAAAGTCACTCCACAGGCATTCCCAAAATGGTAGATTGTTTGGTTCAGTGATCCCTTGAATGAAAGTTCTTAATTCTTTAGTAAACCTATTTAGAGTGGTCCACACTAGTTCACTATCTTTTGCTTTCTCTCCTACAATTGCAAGCTCAACTCAGACTTCCTGAATGTTAAAGATATATAGTTTCAGTTAATTTATGTTAAGTGAGTGTTAGTTTTAGTTTAGTCTTATATTTGGAGAGGTTAAATTTAGAGAGTGTGTGCATATTGAAGTGAGCATAAGTCTAATTGTGAGTTAAAAAAGTATAAATACCCCTCATCGAGTTCATTACAATTAAGTAAAGTTTGTGTGATTAATAGAATAGAAGTAACTTATGTGTTTTGTATGTGTTATTTTTATGTCTTTCCTTCTCTTTCTAACAAATTGATATCAGAGCCAAAGAAATAATACAAAATCGGAGAAGCTTACAAAGCCAACTAGAAAAAAGACAAGTGAAAAAGGAAAACATTGTTTTTAAATCAGTCTGCATCATTCTCACATGATTAAAGTGCAAAAGGTGCGACACCCATTGTAGTTTAAAAGGTGCAACATTGGATTCATTTAAGAAAAGGCGCGTATAAATTCAAACGTTTGAATTTTCTTTTCTAAAGTCACGAGGGACTACCTTCGACTCATAATAAAGTTTTATTTTAAAGGGAATCATTATATGAAACAATACAAAGGGCTCCATAAAGGTTTTTCATATATTGATTATAAAGGGATTTTATATAGCGTAAGTGCTTTATAAAGAATATAAAAAGTTTTTTATTAAAAGATAATCAATGGTTTTATAAAAGGGCTTTGCAAAGGAGGTTTTTGAAAAATTGTTTTTTTATTAAAAAACAAAAAAAAAGAGGTTTGTCAAAAAAAAGGAAGTTTAGAGTTTTTGATTTTTTTTTTTAAAGAAATATGGCTTCATAAAGTTTTCAGTCACAATTTCTACTATTTACATGGAATAACTATGATATGGGCCATTAAGATGGAGACAACATTAAAGGTTCATGTTGTTTTAGATTACGTCAGGTTTGGATTTCTAGAACCTAAGGATGAAAAATAAGAACAAACCTTTACACATACAGATGGACCAATTGAGATACACAAAAAGAAGAATACACAAACATTGCAACTTATCGAACAAGAAGTGGACACATACAGATGGACCAATTGAGATACACAAAAAGAAGAATACACAAACATTGCAACTTATCGAACAAGAAGTGGACCAAACGATGTTCCAAAATATTATGACCATGTCTTCAGAAAAGACAACGTGGAAGAATATTGAGATGAGCTATAATGGTATGGCCAAAGGAAATATTGTTAAGTTGCAGAATACTGGTATAATAGCCCCTGGTTGCATTTCCATGTAAAAGATATAAGACCAAGGTTATGGGACACACATTACAAGCTGAATAGCTGGAAAAAAATCCTAGTGGGTGTCACTTTTGATTTATTATGGCCAAGGAAATTGGCAAAGACAAAGAGGCATTAATTGGAGTTTTATTTATGAAAATAATGGAAAATAGGAGAAAAGGAAGGTGAAATGTCACATATTTGAATGAAAAGGAAATTGAAAGAAAATTGAAGGAAAATGAAGAAATTTGAGGCCTTGATGATAAAAAGGCTTATGAGGATTAGTTCATGGATTTTTTTAATGTTAGTTTTTTTTAGTTCAATCTTTGGTACTCTCTTATATTCTCTCACTGTCTCATACTCTTGCACACTTAGAGTATTCTTGGAGCACTTTGGCATACATTGGATTTGGAGAAAGAAGGCAAAGGAAAGTGGGAAAACACAAGGGAACAAGTGGATCAATGACTACAACCAGATTTCTTTACACGTATCAAGTTGCATGTATGGTTTCCTTACTAGTTTTGGCATGCATGGTACATGCATATGGTTTCTTGGTTATGAGTTGTCATTGGCATGGAGGATTACCTAGATCAACAATGGTTTTTCCTAGCCTTGCTATTTCCTAGATATTCATGGTGTTGTGGGATTTCCCATTTGTTTTCTGATTGGTGCACATGTTCCTTATGGCTAGGGTTGAGTTACTAGTTCCTGAAGCCTTGGTTTGAAGCCCTAGAACAACTTGTGTTGAGTTACTAGTCCTAGAAGCGTTGGTTGGATAAAAGCTTTGGAGCTCTTGGTGGGTTGAGTTACTAGTCCTGGAGCCTTGGTAGGAAAAATTATATGGAGCCTTGCGACAACTATGGGTTGAGTTACTAGTCCTAGAGCTGGGTTGGAACAAATAGTCTAGAGCCCTGGACAACCTCAGTAGAGATTTATTTGGTGATGGTTAGCGATGTTCGACTGTGAGGTGGAATCACTGGTTGAGGGTTGAGGTGGTTTGGCCTCTAGAAGCCTTGGTTTGGTTTTGTTTTGGTTATTCCATGATATTTACATTCATGCTTGGAATATGGCATAAGGGTAACTGGTTGAAAGAAGGATTTGGTCTAGCTCAATCTATGGTCGGGTGGTACGTGGAAGTCCCTGACTTGGTTCGAATTTTCATATGTAATAAGAGGTATTTTATATTGTGATCTATGAGCATATGTATTTATTATGATGGTGATATTATGATTGATTTTCCATGGTTTACATGTTGGTTATTTGTTGGTTTATATAACACCCTCCTCCCACATCTACCCAAGTAATCGACCAACTAGGGTAAACATGTGTTGAGAAGCTACTATGATATGATTCCACCTCCTAAGTCACCTTAAGGAAGTGGAACCAATGAAAACACACCATATAGAACTTCCACATCAGTAACAAATCTCCCAGGAACCATCCTAACCACTCAGGTAACCATCCCCTGGGTCCCACTAATTTTAGATCATTAAACCCCCAAATTCTCCCTTGATATGGACAAGCATGTGTCCAAGATGCTCCAAAAACTCTCATAGCATGGGTATGCATGTGTCTAGGGACTTTTCTACCCAGTGTTGTACATGTGTCTCCGAGATTTGAGCCACTTTTTCAGGCCCATACATAGCCACTATCATAATACATATTCATAACAAACATAATAGCAACAAAAATACAAAGGAAATTACAACCATATCATCCACATATAAACCAATATAATACTCATGAAATAACAAGGAGAAATAAACACATATTAATGATGCAAAGGCCAACTAGTTGTGGGACTTCCAAAAACCACCCAACCATAGACATGGCTGAGAAAAACCTCTCTTCAGTCAGTCACCCCCGTGCCATATTCCTAGCATGAATGCAGGATCTCATAAAACACATTAATCAAAATCATCAAGGGCTTCCAAAGGCCAACCCATCTCAACCCATCAAACAGTGATTCCACCTCATGGTTGGATATCACAAAACCATCATTAGCTCAGTTCCTACCCAACCCTTCCAGGGATCCAAAGTGTTTGTTCCAACCAATGCTTCCAGGACTAGTAACTCAATTGAAAACCTTTGTCGGGTTTCCAGAGCATTTGTTCAACAAAGGCTTCTAGGACTAGTAACTAAACCCACTAAGGCCTTCCAGAACATTTGTGCAACCAAGGCTTACAGGACTAGAAACTCAACCCAAGTTGTTACATGACTTCTAGAGCGTTTGTCCTACCAGGGATTCCAGGAACTAGTAACTCAACCCAAGCTAAAAGAAACATGAGAACCAACTAGAAAAATAAAGAAATGAACCACAATACCATGACTATCCAGGAAATGGCAAGGCTAGGTAAATCCACTATCAATCCAGGCAATCCTCCAGTGACAGATCATGAATGATAAACCATGTGCATATGTCATGCATGTCAAAACTAGTGAGGAAAACATACATGAAAATTGGTACCTTCAATAAAAATGCATTGTAGTTAACGATCTCAATGTCCTCTTGTGCTTTCATTCTCTTCCTTTTCCTTCTTGCTCCAAAAATCCAAGTATGTCACACTCCTCCAAGAGTAATCTAAGAAAACTCTAGGTTTCCAAGAGTAAGAGAGAGAGAATAGAGAGAGAGCTCCAAAACTCAACTAACAAAAGTTTGTGAACTGATCCTCAAGAGCCTTTTTATTAATGGGGCCTATATTTTCCTCATTTTCCATTATTTTCCTTCATTCTCCTCCTCATATGCAACATGTGACCTTTCACCTCCCTTTTCTCCTAATTTCCATTATTTTCGTAAATAAATGTGTCAAAATACCATTTTTCCTTTCCAAAGCATTTTCCATTCCCTTTGCCAATTTACTTAACCATTAATCAATCACCAGTGATCCCCATCAATATGATTTTTCCCAACATTCAACTTCGAATAAGTGTCCCATCAACCGTGGTTATTATTTTACCTTTATTAAATTTTATTACATGGATTTTGCCCAGGGCTGTTACCGAACCCTCCCTTTTGGGGGAACACCATCCTCGGTGTTCAACAAAACCTACAACTAACAAGGATGTTGTAAGAAAAGCATACTGCCCATGGAGCTTTAAAACTTAGCTCGTTGCATTATTTACAATGATCATCTTGCTGAGAAGTTGTAACAACCCTAGTTAAAATTTCATGTAATAAAAATTAATAAAGGAAAAATCAGACCACGGTTAAGGGACACTTATTCCAAGCTGAATGTTGGGAAAATATATCCTAGTGGGCATCACTCGATGTGTTTTTTGGCTAAGGAAAATTGGAAAAGGCATTAAAAGGAATTTTTTGCACATTTATTTATGAAAATAAAGGAAATTAGGAGAAAAGTAAGGTGAAAGGTCACAGGTTGTTTGTGAGGAGGAAAATGAAGAAAATAGGGGCCTCATCAATAAACATGCTTATGAGGACCAATTCATAGATTTTGTCAGTTCAAGTTTGGAGCTCTCTCATTTCTCTCTCTCTCTCACTCTTTGTCACTTAGAGTTTTCTTGGAGCACTCTAGTTTGGAGCAAGGAAAGGAAAATCAAGAAAAGGAAAGGAAAAGAAAGCAAGGATCAAGGAAGGAAAGTAGGATAAAGCAACTTTAGAAGGAATACTTACCAGTAACCTTTTGCATGTGTGATTTCCTAGCTAGTTTGGACATGCAAGGATTTACATGTTGGTGTATGGTTCTCTTGTTGTCAGTGGCATGGTTTTGCCAGGTTATGACAATGGATTTCAGCCAAGCCTTGCCTTTTTCCAGATGCCATGGTGTGGGGATGTTTATTTATGTCTTTGAGCTTTGGTTTACCAGATGAATTTTGGAATCTAGGGAGGAGGGGGTCTCAAGTTCCATTCCCAAAGGCCTAGGAATCCCTTGAATAGTTTTGGTGAGATACATGGTAAAGCCTGAGAGAGAAGTATTGGTTTAGGGCCTAGTGATCCAGGTTTGGATTTTGGTAAAGTTTGAGAGATAAGAAGATGAAAAATTACTCAAGGATAGTGACAAATTCTGGACAGAATTCCAAGTTTGGTTTGGTTGTGATCGAGCACTGGTTTTGGTGTGATATCGTTTTGATAAGGGTGGAGGTGGTTTAACCTCTGGATTCCCTTGGTTTTTATTGTATTGGTTTTCCTATGAGATCCCACCTTCATTATTGGAATATGGCACGAGGATGACTGTCTGAAAGAGATATTTGGCTCAACCATGTCTATGGTCGGGTGGTACATGGAAGTCTCGAACCTGGTCGGATTGCCTATGATTAATAAAATCTAAGATCTCATACTTTGTACTTGTTTATATATGGATTTAATGGCAGTCATATCTCTATTATTTATATGCTTCGATGTTGGCTATAAACACGGTTATGTGACTAGTTCATGTCATGGTTATTTAATGTATTTACTTGTAATTGTTAAATGGATAGATGTAAGACCTAATTTATGATATAGTAGTTCAATGGAGAAGGTGGTGATCCTCTTGGTTATGCTTCATAAGTTATTTCAGTCATTTATGCTCTGTTTTATCTTAGACCTGTAAGTTGTAGTGATGCCAAGTGTTTGAAAGAATGTTAGTTCTATTTGGGGATGCTTAGGCCTAGTCTTGAGGTTGATTTTGATTTATCAACATTGTTATCATGTCTTTGAATGATTCTAAAGGTTGTAGAAAGTTTTGGGCAAAGGCAAGGATTCTAAGCTAGAAAAGTGACTCAAATCTCGAGGTTGTTGACATAGGTCTGCTAAGAAAAGTCTACAATTGTTGGCACAGAGGCCTATGAGTGTGACTTTGAGTTTCTGGTCATTGTCTTGCCTATAGCATGAGAAAAACTCTAGATTAAAAGGCTTAAATCATCAATGGGACTCAGGGATAGGTTATCTGAGTGGCTGCCATGTCTCCTGAGGGTGTTTTTTCTGACGTGGATGGGTTTTTTTTATATGTTCTATCGATTCCATTTCCTTAAGGTCACATAGGAGAATGGATCCCTTAGTAACCCCTCTCGTCACATGTTTTCCTAGCTGGTTGGTTTCTTGGGTGGACCTAGGAGGAGCGGGTGTTACAGATTATCATCAAAGCATGGTTCACCCCTCGTACTGGATGGGCAATGTGTTTTGGTAATGCATGAATTTAAGTTGCATGTGTGTCTCTTACACTTGTGTGCCATGTGCTTGTTGCATTACATCATGTTGATCATGGTAGAAGTAAGGTTATCATGAAGAACTTGATGTAATTTTGTGGAATGTATCATCAGAAGTATATGATTGATTACAATAATTTATTTCTTATGCTCAACTACATGCCATTATCCGTATGTGTAGTTGATTAGGTGTTTCTTATGTATGTTGATAGTTACATGTGGTAATGTGTACAAGGGAATAATGGTTGTTGTCATGCATGAGGTCATAGTATGCATTATTGATATGGCCTTGCATTGATGACTAGACCCTACCTAGAATGATGTTTATGTGTTGATGAACTTATTCGATAGATGTCTATATGATATACATATATCACATTGATTTGATGATACTGCAGAAATGGCATCCTCCCTGAATTACACTATGTTACATTGGTTTATTGTAATTGGTTTAGCTGACATAGTATGCCTTGTAGGAAAGAGATCAAATGGCTAGCAAGGTGGTAGACTACATAGAATCTCCCTATGCATAAGATGGGTAGTGTGGTGTGGGACACTCTTTTGACCTCGAAGATACATTGAGAATTTAGAAGGAAGAAATAAGGAGTTGCAAAGCAGACAATGACAAAATCATGCAGACACAAGAGAAACAAGCAGAAGTGAATGCGATACTAATTCAAACTTTGTCATATTTGTAGTGATAGGGACCACTTTAGATTAGCCATGGACATGAGGATATAACTAATGGGACATATGGTAGTAGGTCTCCTAGTAGACACAGGTCAGATTGATCTGATACGATTAGATATGGCAGGTCGTTGGACTCTCCGGATAAGAGAGGTGATCAACATCGGTACTATTCCAGTTCTAGTTCTTATAGACATCATGATCATCATCGTCATCATCCTTACAGGATTAGTGATAGGGGATACTTGTTGGATAATTTTAAGAAGGCAAAGCCACCTAAATTTGATGCAGAGATGAAGAAATCATAGGATGCAAAAGCATGGTTGCTTGGTATGAATAGATTCTTCTGATTGCATGATTATTCAGAAAACATGAAAGAAAAGATAGCCACTTTCAGTCTCAAAGGTAAAACTAATATTTGGTGGGAAGATGTGAAGAATGTCAAAGGTATACATGAGGAGGATTTTGTTATGTCCTTATAATACTAGTGTATTCCCTTATTATTATTGTCATTGTAGCCCCTTATTGTTATTGTTGCGCCCTTACATTATTATTGTTATGTTGGCTCTGATTATATTGTGACCCCTTATACTCCTATATATAGAAAGGAGGTCTTGTCATTTGTATCATCCAAGAATTGCTCATTTGTGTAATGTAAAGGAGGTTTCCCCCTCGAAGAGGCTAATTTTGAAGTCGTTTATCTATCTTTTCTTCTATTTTGTGAGTTGGTTGCATAACATTTGGTATTAGAGCTTTGGATTCTAGCGTTTCACTGCTTCAACAGGTCATCGTGGAAGTTTCGCTACAAATTTTTTTCTACGAAGTCTTAGAAGATAAAATTAAAACCCATTTGAGCTGAAATATTGATGAACCTTGGTACAAATTTAAGATCTTGTATCGCTATATTTTCGGAGATATGATCCAAGGAAATTAGGGTTTTTGCAGGCTCCTGAATTATATCTCAAACTGGTGACTTGGGGAAAATCGTCATAACTTTGTCTTTGAGCATAAAATTGTAATTTCATAAAAATATACAAAAAGAATATGGACTAGTGTTTTTTGTATCATTTCTAGATCTGAAGGTCAAAACAGTGACACATGACACATTGTACAAATTCGCTCTACTGAACTTGTCTATAATCAGGTCATCATGGGATATTTGGAATAACACTTCCTTGGAGAATATAATATTGATCATAGTTGTAGGATTGGAAAGAGTACTCAGAGGGCTACCTTAGAATGAAATTTCAGACCTTGGAGATCCAAAATTATAGAGATACAACATATTCAATATCGAGCTCCTACAAAGCGAAAAAAGGTGTGTAGCCTTTTTTAAATTTTGCATAAGTTTGGTTTGAAAAATTAGTTTGAAGGAATTCAAAGGGCATAGTGAAGCATAATTATCATTAATTGATGCCCTGAAGAAATAAAATTGAAACACCTAGTAAGCAACCTAAAATCTCTAGCATTACTCATGAAGAAGAGAAAGAAATGCAACATGATATATCGGAATTACGAGACCAAGTGCAACAAATTTCACTCTCACAAAAAGTAACAGAAGCTAAGATGGATGGGTTAAAGAAAGGCGTGGAAGCTAAGATGAATGACTTGGAATCTAAGATGGATGACATGGAAGCTAAGATGGATGGTTTAGAAGTAAGCATTGAAGATTTGAAGAAAAACATAGAAGTTTTGAAAGGAGGTTTGGCAAAGTTGCTACATGAAATGCTTCCTAATGGCGAAAAGGTAGTAGAAGAAACTCATAATGAGAAAAAAAAGAAATGTTAGTCATGATTTCATAGACTCTAACGTTGGATTGAATACCCACCATGTTACATAGATTGTGAAGAGGAAGAAGAAAAGGAACAAGAAACATCAAAAGAAGAGGATAAACACCAAGAATAAACCCTAGAGAAAGAAGAAATGAATCTGATCATATCTTGTAATGCATTGGCCAGAATTACCACTCCTCAAACTATCAAGATAGAAGGATATATCAATAAGAAAAAGGTAATAGTGTTGATTGATTCAGGTAGTACCCATAATTTTATTCATTGTAAGATAGCAAAGTAATTGAATTTCTTCCTATATCCAACACCAAAGTGTCAAGTGATGGTTGCAAATGGAGGAACCATGAATTGCTCTGGAAAGTGCCAGAATATCAAGCTATCTAGGGAGAATATATGTTGAATAGTCCAATGCTTTCCATTCCAATGCGTGGTAATGTTGCTGTACTAGGAGTCCAATGGCTACAATCTTTGGGTACAATAGCTTTTAATTTTCACGAACTTTTCTTGAATTTTTTTTTTTTTTTTTTTTTTTTTTTTTTTCAAGAGGAAAGGAAGTTGAATTAAGGGGTATCGCAGGGAAACTGGGAAAGATAAAAATCTCTAATGGCATGAAAAAGACTCTAAAGAAATAACAATGTGGCGTAATTGTACAATTATCTTCGTTAGAGGTTCCCACATCGATATCATCTATTTCTCCATATCTCCATAAAGTCTTGGACAATCATTCCAAGGTATTTGAGATTCCCAAAGGCCTCCCACCTATTCGTGATCATGATCATGCTATTCATTTGATTCCAGGAAGTGTTCCTCTAAACATTAGGCCTTACAAATATCCCTATGCCCAAAACAGTGAAATTGAACGTATGGTTGTAGAAATGCTAGTGGCTAGTATAATTCAACCTAGTCAAAGTTCTTTCTTTACTCTAGTAGTATTGGTGCACAAGAAGGATGGATCATGGTGCATGTGTCTAGATTATAGGGAGCTTAACAAGCTCAATATTAAAGATTAATTTCCCATTCCTATCATTGATGAATTATTGGATGAATTGCAAGGAGAAATTTACGTCACCAAGTTGGACCTTCGTTCAGGATATCATCAAATCAGAATGAAGACTGAAGACATTCCGAAAACAACATTTAAAACTCATGAGGGTCATTATGAATTTTTGGTCGTGCCTTTTGGCCTTACCAATGCACCTTCTACATTTCAAGGTTTGATGAATTCCATTTTCAAACCCTTCCTTAGAAAAATTGTGTTAGTATTTTTTGATGAAATACTAATCTACAACAAGTCTTGGAAGGATCATGTTCAACATGTTGATAGAGTGCTCAAACTATTGGAGGAGAAAAAATTATATGAAAGGACCTCCAAATGTTTCTTTGGAGTACATGAAGTGGAATATTTGGGTCATATTGTATCTCATGAAGGTGTTGAGGTAGACCATAGAAAAATTAAATCCATTAAGGAATGGAGAATCCCCACATCCATAAATCATCTGCGAGGATTTCTCGGGGTGACATGGTATTATCGCAAGTTTGTTAATAATTATCGGAGAATAACCACAACTCTTACAACATTACTGAAGAAAGATACATTTTATTGGACTCTAGAAGCAATGAAAGTCTTTGAAAATCTTAAAGAGGAAATGTTCAAAGCACTGGTCTTAGTTACACAAGACTTCACAAAAACCTTTATTGTGGAGTGTGATGCCTTAGGAAATTGAATTGGTGTTATTTTAATGCAAGAAGAAAGACCCATTGCTTTTGAAAGCTATCCAATCAAAGGAAATTATTTACACAAAGCTATTTATGATAAGGAAATGTTGGCAATAATTTATGTACTTAAGAAATGGTGACCTTACCTAATGGGAGGACACTTCAAGGTAAAAACAAATCATGATAGTCTTAAATAATTTTTAGAACAAATATTATCTTCAGAAGAGCAGTAAAAATGGGTCACAAAGATGATGGTTTATCACTTTGAAATCATCTACAAAAAAGGGAAGAAAAATGTTGTTGCAGATGCACTGTCAAGAAAGGATGAGGATGTGGAAGAATTGCTTTGTGCCATTTCTATTATCTAACTAGTTTGGATAAACGAAGCAATGGAACTCATTCAAAAGTTGCAGAAAGATCCCAATACATTTGATACATTTAACTAGAAAAATGATTCAATATGGTACAAATATCACTTATAAATATTCTTCTGGAATTGCAAACCTATCCCTTAAGAGGGCATTCAAGATTTTTAAAACTTACCATAGGGTTAAGAAGGAATTTTTTTGTGATGGCCTTAAATCTAATATTCAAAAATTTGTGGTGGAATGTTTGGTTTGCCAACAAAATAAAGTTGAGACAATTAAGACCCTAGGTCTATTACAACCTTCATCCATTCCAAGTCAACGTTGGGTGGAGGTTTCAATGGATTTTTTCACAAGTGTACCCAATTCCGAAGGAAATAGTGTCATCATGGTGGTAGTTGATAGACTTACCAAGTTTGCATACTTTTGTGCATTATCTCATCCATTTAAATCCAGTACAGTTTCTACTACATTTATGGAAACAAGTCAAAAACTACATGGGAACCCAAAGATTATTGTAAGCGACAGAGATCCTATTTTCACTAGAAATTTTTGGACATAATTATTTTCTTGTCTTGGTACTCAGTTAGCTCACAGCTCATCTTATCATCCTCAATCTGATGGGAAAATTGAGATAGTGAACAAATGTTTGGAAGGATATATTCATTTCTTTGTATCTGATAAACATACACAATGGGTCAAATGGTTGCCTCTGGCTGTATGATGGTATAACACTTATTTCCATACTGAAGCAAAAATGATCCCATTTATGGCACTTTATGGATATCATCCATCGTCCATTGCATCATATTTAAGAGAAAATTATAAGGTTCAAGCAATGGAAGATCACATAGAGCATCAACAAAAAATTCTCCAACTCTTAAAGGATAACTTGACTTTGGTGCAGAATAGAATGAAACAACAGGCAGATCAACATCGCATCAAAAGAGGTTTTGATGTACATGAATGGGTATTTCTAAGACTACAACCATACAAACAAATGCCCGTCAAGCAAGATAAAAAGGATAATAAATTATCACCAAAGTATTATGGTCTATACAAGGTGTTCAAAAGATTGGTACTATGGCATACAAATTGGAACTTCCTACATATTCCCGAGTGCACCCATTTTTCCATGTTTCATGCTTAAATAAGGTTATAGGTGACAAGCTCCCAATTCAAACAATATTGCCAGAACTTGATGAAGAAGGAAAAATCATATTGGAATCTGAAGCAGTCACTGAAACAAGAACTTGATAGCTACGAAATTGATCAATTTCAAAGTATCTCATTAAATGGAAGAACTTACCCAGTGAAGATTCCACATGGGAGGATGAGAATTTTATACAGAAGCATCCAAAACTACTTAAGCGTTGAGGACAACACTTTTTTGAAGGAGAGGGGCATGTTAGGTCCCTATAATACTAGTGTATTCTCTTATCATTATTGTCATTGTAGCCCCATATTGTTATTGTTGTGCCCATGTTGGCCCCATATTGTTATTATTGTGCCCTTCCATTATTATTGTTATGTCAAATTTGATTATATTGTGACCCCTTAGACTCCTATATAGAGAAAGGAGGTCTTGTCATTTGTATCATCCAAGAATTTTTTATTTGTGTAATGTAAAGGAGGTTGCCCCAACGAAGAGGCTGATTTTGAAGTCGTTAATCTATCTTTTCTTATATTTTGTGAGCTGGTTGCATAACAGATTGGACTTGGCATGAATTTGAAAGGCTCTTCAGGAAGAAGTACTTTTTGAAGAGGTACTATGATGACAAAGGTAAGGAGTTTTATGAGTTGCAGATGGGTTCTATAATAGATGATGAGTATACTAGTAGATTTTTGGAGTTGTTGAGATATGTGCCTTACCTTAGGGAGGAGAAGACCAAGGTTCAGAGATTCATTAGTGGATTTTCAGTTGCATACAGAGACTAGATTGAGTTTGATTATCCTAGATCGTTGGAGGAGGCCATCTGAAAGTTGAAGCATTGTTATGAGTAGTTGAAGCACAAAGTTGAGCCCAAGCATGAATTGAAAAGAAATGAGAAAGCTAAAGGAAAATCGCCACCAAAGAGAGGAAGACCTCAAGATGCAAATGAGAAATAAAATGAAGTTCCTTACAAGAGATTCAATACAACTAAGAATGGACATGGAGAGTAGCAAGCTAGAGGTGGTGGTAGGGAAACATTGCAACATTGGATATGTGGTAAGGATCATCGTAAGAGGGATTGTTTGCAGTATCAAAGTGGTGGTAGACCCTAGATATACAATGTTCAAGAGTTGCATACAATTGGTGATATTGGTCATAGCATTCCTTGAATCTATCCATCTACGGAAAATAGGCAGGCAGATCATCAAGCATCGTTCATTGAGATGAACGGTAAGCTTTGTGATCAAGTTGTTTCTATCTTTATTGATCCTGGATCTAACTATAGTTATATTAGTCCTGACTTGGTGGATAAGTGTGGTTTGAGAAAAGAAGTACATGCAGAATCTTGGTTGGTATAGTTGGCTACAAGTACAAAGAAGCAAGTTCACCATTGGGTAAGTGCTTGTGCATTTGAGTTAAACAGTATTCCTACAACAACTCATTTGAATGTATTGCCATTGGGTTTGTATAGTATGATTTTAGGTATGGATTAGCTATACCATCACATAACCAAAGTGGATTGCTTTGGCAAGGACATTGGGTGTGTGGATGACAGTGGTGAAAAGAGGACCTTGCAGGGAAAGAAGAAGCCTACATCAGTGAGGATGGCTACCGCTATGCAGGTTAAGACTAGTTACAGAAAAGGTTGTGTGATGTTTGTAGTGCAAATTTCTAGTGACAAGGGTAAGGAGGCCGAGGATGCAGATGTGTTGAGAAGGTACTCAATTTTGTAGCAGTTTTATGATGTATTCCCTAAGGACATTACAAGGTTTCCACCTCACATGGAGGTAGAATTTTCTATTGAGTTAGTGCCAAGGCAGCTCCAGCATCGAAAGCACCTTACAGGATGAGGACACCTGATTTGGTAGAGTTAAAGTTGTAGCTAAAGGAGATGTTGGACAAAGGATACATCAGACACAGTGTATCACCTTGGGGCACACCAGTATTGTTCATAAAAAATAAAGATGGTACTCTCAGATTATGCATTGATTACAGGCAGCTGAACAAGGTAATGATCAAGAACAGGTACCCTTTACCAAGGATTGCTAATTTATTTGATTAGTTAAAGGGAGAAATTGTTTTCTCTAAGATTGACTTGAGATCAGGATACCATCAGGTATGCATCAAGGAAGAGGATATCTTCAAGTAGCATTTAGGACTAGGTATGGGCATTATGAGTTTGTTGTGGTTCCATTCGATTTGTCTAATGCTCCAACTACATTTATGTGTTTGATGAATAGTGTGTTGTGTCCTTATCTGGACAATTTTTTTATTGTATCATTGATGACATATAGGTATATTCTAAGAATGAGGAAGAACATGCCGAACATTTTGCAGTAGTGTTGAGATTGCTAAAAGAGCATTAGTTTTATGCTTAACTTAGCAAGTGCAGCTTCTTTTAAACTGATGTACATTATTTGTGGCATGTTGTCTCCAAGGATGGCATAGCAGTGGATCCAAAAAAGATAAGGGATATCATGGAGTGGGTAACTCTTAAGAATGTGGATTAGGTGAGATCATTTATGGGATTAGTAGGTTACTACAAGAGGTTCATCAAGAAATTCTCACACATTTCATATCCTATCACATCATTGTAGTGAAAAGGTATGAAGTTTGAATGGGCAAAAGAATGTGCAACTAGTTTTGAGAATCTTAAGTAGTTGTTGCAACATGCACCAGTTATAAATATTGCAGATCCGTACAGGAGTTTGTAGTATGTACAGATACTTGCAAGAGAGGACTGGGTGGAGTTCTCATGTAAGAAGTGAAGGTAGTGTGCTATGAGTCACGAAAATTGAATGGGCATGAGAAGAACTATCTAACGCATGATCTTGAGCTAGCAATGGTTATACACACATTGAAGATGTGGAGGCATTATCTTCTTCGCAGGAGGTTTACATTAATGAGTGATCACAGTGGGTTGAGATATTTTTTTGATCAAATGAATCTAAATGCCAGGAAAACTAGATGGTTAGCTACCCTTAGTGAGTTCAACTTCGAGATAAGATGCATTAAAGGGAAGGAGAACATGGTTGTGGATGCTCTTAGCAGGAAGGTACATGTAAATCATATAGCAACTATGAGAAATTATGGGACAAAGTTACAAGATATGATCTTGTAGGTAAGATAAAAAGATGACAAATACATGGAGATTATGCACATGTTACAACATAACATAGGTACAGGTATGGGTATAGGTGCAGGTATAGGTACAGGCGACCGAGATGCAGACTATTATCTCATGAAAGATGGTTTGGTGAGATTTAGAGATAGGACCTATGTGTCGAATTGTAGTGAGCTCAAGAAGCTTATCTTGAGGGAATTTCATGCCAAGCCATACATGGGTCATCCAGAATATCAAAAGACGTTGACGGCGGTAAAGAAGTCCTACTATTAGCTGAATCTAAAGAGGGAAGTGATAGAGTTCGTGGATAAATGTTTATATTGTCAATAGGTCAAGGAAAAATGTAAGCATCCAGGTGGTTTACTACAACCTATAGCGATTCTGGAATGGAAATGGGAGGTCATTTCCATGGATTTAATCACATTTTTCCAAGGAAAGTAAAGAATCATGACTCTATTATGGTCGTTGTTAACAGATTGAGCAAGGTAGCTCACTTAATTCTAGTAAAGACTACATATTTAGCCAGTGAGGTAGCATAGGTGTTCATTAGAGAGATTGTGAGACTGAATGGTGTTCCAAAGAAGATTGTGTCGGACAAGGATGAAAAGTTCACTTCCAAGTTTTGGAAGGATCTATTTGCAGGCTTGGGCATAGAGTTGGCCTTCAACATAGCTTATCATTCGTATATAGATGGAAAAGTAGAGAGGGCCAACAAGATCTTGGAGGATATGTTGAGGATGTACGTGATGCACTAGCAGAGGAAATGGGAGGAGTATATTCCATTGGTTGAGTTCACATACAACAACGGGTATCAGGAATCATTGAATGTGAGTCCTTTTGAGGCATTTTATGGACAAATTTGTAACACTCCCATCACCTAGAGTGATCCAATGAACATGGTACTTATTTGACCAAACATGTTGGATGATATGGAGTAGGAGATGCAAGCTATAAAGAAGAATATAAAGGAATCTTAGGATAGACAAAAGGTTTATGAAAATCAACATAGTGTTTTTAATGATTTTCAAGTTGGGGAGCATGTGTATTTGCGCATCAAGCCCAAGAAAATCTCTTTGAAGATTGGTTCATGTTCCAAGTTGGCACCACAGTATTGCGGGCCTTTTGAGATCCTTGAGAGGATTGGACTAGTGACATATTGACTTGCATTGCCTCCAACAGTGAAAGTACATGATTTTTTTCCATATTTCATTACTTAAGAAGTATATAAAGGATGTTGATCATGTTATTGATTGGTCTGTATTGCAAGTGGAGCAAGAAGGAGAGTTCTAGCGGAGTTTTAGTGTATATTGTAGCAGAAACATCTCATGCTTAGGAATAGATTTTTAGAGCAAGTTAAAGTGTAGTGGAAGCACTTTGGGCCTAAGGAAGCTACATGGGAGATGGAGGATCAGATGTGAGCCCTGTATCCTTCATTGTTTTTTGGTTGAGGCAAAGCAGTTTTATTTTGATGTTGGTATATGTTTGGCATATGTCTTGCTGATGTTTTGGTATATGTATGTATATGTATATGGATGTAAATACCACCATGACCTAACTTATAAAGATCCAATAAGAGGTATGGGTGTCATATTATTATGGTTGTTATATTTTCATGTTGTCATGATGTTTTTGTTTTGAGCAGGTCCTTCATTGTAAATACTGCAATGAGATAAGTTACAAAGCTCCATGCATAGTATGTTTGCTATTTAGTAGTTTTTTTGAGGTCATGGTTTAACACTGAGGACAATGTTTCCCAAGGGGGAGGGTTTTATAACAACTTTGATGAAAATTTTATGTAATAAAAGTTAATAAAGGAAAAATAAGACCACGAATAAGGGAAACTTATTCCAAGTTGAATGTTGAGCAAAGATATCCTAGTGGACATCAATGGATGTGTGTTTTGGCTAAGGAAAATTAGTAAAGGCTAAGGAAAAGGCATTAAAAGGCAAAAAGTAATTTTTGGTGCATTTATTTATGAAAATAAAGGAAATTAGGAGAAAAGTAAGGTGAAATGTCATAGGTTGCATGTGAAGAATAAAATGAAGGAAAATAATGGAAAATGAAGAAAGTAGAGGCCTCATCAATAAAAAGGCTTATGAGGACTTGTTAGCCCTGAGGTGTAGTACTGATATTTTGAAGGCTAAAGGAAGGACATGGTCTACTTTGTTTTCCCAAAGAGGGCTCCACATGGGCCATTACCCCACCTTTTTCACTCTTCCACTTACATTTCATTCCGCTCGTTTCCTAACCCGACCTTCACATCTCGACAAAACCCTCTTTTGCCTTAGCCTTAAGAAAATTAACCCAAACCCCCACAAAACCTTACCTTCCATCATGCGCGCCCCCTACACATTTCTCGAGGATGTCCCGTACTTCCATGTCCCTTGGCCATTAATCTTTCCTCACCGATCTAATAGTCCATGTTTCATGATAAAAAAAACATGCATGGTCGTTCCCCACCATTATATCAACCCCACCAGATCTAATGATTGTTGCCCATATCACGTGAGCAACAAGAGAGAGGAATACCCTCCCAATAAAGGTAGTTTTTCTCTCTCCTCCACTGCTACATGTCATCCACTACATGGAATCAGGCAGACTCTACCATTTACCACTTACTACCCGATGCCCCTCTGATAGAAACCATAATTGCTCAAAAAAAACCACCCCCATGCATTATCATCTACACACCTCCTCCATCCTATAGCCGTCCGATCCGCTCACCCAAGATCTAACGGCCTGGACATGTTCCACTCTCACCACAACCTTAGGCCTCCTGCACCCAATCTCCATCATGCATTCCCCTTGATCCAATGACCCTCATTCATGATCGCTCATGCTTGTCCTCCTCCACTCTATCATTTCTCTATCCATCCGATTTAACACATCCTCCCACCCATGCACCTCATACTCCACTTCCTATCAGTTACCCGAGGAAGAAGGTGGTCGACTCTGTCAGTATTGTGACAGTCGAATCACTCAACCAAATTAATAGAAAGCATGGTTGAAGGAAGAAGGACACAACACGATCTCTGCAAATAGAATTAAACAGTCATGGAGCCTCACTAGCACAATCAAGCCAACCACCTAACAAGGTAGTGTTGTACCAGGATTAATTATTGATTTCATGATGAAAGGGAAATTGTGTCCTTGAACGCAACCAGGTAGTTAATGATAGTAGGGGATAGATTAAGACACCTCTAGCCCTAAAGAGTTGGAAAGCATTGTAAAGAGCTATAACTAGCTTAAAGAAAGATGTAATCAGGGTTAAACGTCTGTTCCTTGCAGCATCTCATCTTCATTCTCAGTAATACAAGCTTCTTTTGTTGTTACATGTTCAATTTCCATTTCCCTCTTGTTCTAAACTTGCACTTGGATAAGTTTATTCATGTTTTCTCCTATATCTAATACTAGATAACTGTCATCTTATCTCTGCATTAGTAAATTGGATTTTCTATTGAATAGGCCATCCATGTTTCTCCTGTATCTAATGCTAGATAATTGTCATCTTATCTCTGTTGATAGATTAGATTTGCAAGCTTCATTTACTAGTTGCAACCGACCATCATATGTCATGTATGTATCTGCTGGTCTGGTTAGTATTCTCCATTCATTCACTTAATTTGTAAATTGTTGAGCATTAGTGGTCTAAAGCCTTGTAGGTTGAGGGTTTTCATGCATATCTGGAGTGAAAACAGAGTTGAAGTGGTTATCTGGATTGAACCAAACCATCATCCATTCCAATAGTTCCTAGAACAAAATTGAAGATTATATGCTACCAGGCATCTATAAGCTACAACCTAGGAGAGTTTCTTGGAGCGATAACATAATTGGCGTAATCGCCGGGGAGAGGAGATTGAAGTTCAGCTTCCCTAGGAGATGACACAGATCTAGCTTTGATGATAGACAAATTCTGTACACATTTTCAGTTGTAATCATCTATCTGGCGACTCTACTGGAGGTTTAATCTCTTGGCAACTCCACATCATAGTTTTGGCTCAGTTTGTGAGGCATACTCGGAGAAATCCTTAGAAATCACCAGTTGACCCAGTACCTGACCCTGAAAATATCATCAAAGAAAGAAAGGTATCATAAAAAGGAGCATCAAGATCAGGTAAATCTAAACAATCCTCTATATCTCTATAAGAAAGTCTTGTAACGAAATGAGTACATGCTGAGAGTATAGCCTCTGACACTAGTAGTGAAGAAAAACTTTCAGAGATTCATAAAGCTCCTTATTATTTAGGTTCTCCTTTTGCTTTAAGCCTAAAGGAAACCTCACTCCCTACCCATCATATTCCTTTAGTCTTGTCAGTCACTCCTCAATTCCTTGCCTTTCAAACTGCCAGTGCTCTTGTATCCACCACAACCATGGCAGGTCCACAAGCACTCACCAAAATGGAAAGAATCATAGCTACTAGGTATGGACCTCTAGTATTTCCCACTCCTTTTAATGCCATGCCTACTGGAGAATATCAGAAATACATGTCTAAGTTCACTGGGACTGAAGGGGTTACTGCTGAAGAACATCTTGAGTCATTTTATAGCTATGCTAATAATCTAGACATTAGTGGAGATGATGTGTGGATGAGAGTATTTGTCTAAATCCTAGATGGAGAGGCCAGAAAATGGTTCAAAGAATTGACCCCTAAATCTAAAATAGATATTGAGGCCTTAGATGATGTATTCCTAAAGCATTGGGGGGATAGGAAAGACCTGCTCTACTACCATATTGAATTTGGGAACCTGAAAAGGGAAAATGGGGAGTCACTTTCTGATCTCAATAAAAGGTTTAACCACATGTACAGTAAGATACCAGTTGAAGTGAAACCCACCCCTACCTCTACTAAACTTACTTATGCCAATGCCTTTGATTCGGATTTGTGTTTACTATTAAGGGAGAGAAGATGTGCTCCTCTGGCTTAAATGCAAGATGCAACCTTGGAGGTAGAATTTGACATCATGGCTATAGAGAAGCTTAAGGGACATGTTGATCGGAGGAGATAGAGGGGTGAGTCTTCCTCATCTTTAGACCCGAAGATAGATAAGATGACCAAGATGATAGAGTCACTAGCCTCTGAAGTCTCCAAATTAAAGGTCGAGTAGTACCTAGGGAAAGGAAGAGTTTCTAATACCTTTGTTCCTAGGAATCTGAATCCATATAGAAAAGCCAATGAGCAGTTGTAGATTATGCAAAGGAGAAAAGATGTTAATGAAGACCAAAGTGTGAAGACCCCTTTTTGGAATGTAGTCATGGAAGAGGAGTAGTTCGAAGAAGATGATGAGATCCATTTTATGGAAGACAAAGGCAGTGATTCCTTTTTTACCTTGGCTGCCTATGAAGAGTCACTATTCAAGGACCAGACCAACCAAGAATGGAATGGTGGGGCTGTCCTGCAAACTGAAGATTAGAAAATATATAATCTGAGGTCAAAGATGAACAATGCCAAGGAAACCGCTATTGAAAGATTTGTTGTCCCTGCAATGCAGCAAACTAACAATAAAAAATGACCAACAACTGATCCCATCATTCTCAAAGCTCCAGCTCAAGAGGTAAGAGGTCTCGACAAGTCCCCTTCTCCTTTCAGTTTTGAATCAGAAATCCAGAAGCTAAAAATATCTATACCATTGGTGGAACTAGTGAAGAATGAAGCCTTTAAGAAACCCATCCTTGAGGCCCTTGAGCTTAAGGCCACAAAAGCATCAAACGACTATGTGAATTTACAAGCTGACAAACCTGTAGTTGTTCTTAGCCCCATGACTGAACCTTCTGATGAAAATTCCCCATCATTCTATGTCTCCTTGACTATTCATGACAAAATCCTCCACAATTGTCTACTAGACATAAGTGCCAGCCATAATCTAATGCCCAAGGCTATCATGGATGAGTTGGGCCTTGACATCACTAGGCCTTATCATGACTTATTTTCTTTTGATTCTAGGAAGGTGAAATGCTTGGGGCTAATAAAATATCTATCCATCACCTTATCTGAGCTACCTATCAAGACTATGATGATGGATATTGTAGTAGCAGATGTTCCCCCTAAGTTTGGCATGCTTCTTTCCAAGGGATGGATGGAAATATTGGGTGGAACGTTATAAAGTGATCTCTCCTATGCTACTATCCCAGTCTTTGGAGGTGAGAGTAGGATATTATACAGGGAAGCTCAATTAGCTTATATCATCAGTGATGAGAAGAATCCCACTAATCACCCCATATGTGCTGTTGACACTGATTTTGGAGCCTGTATCCTCCAAATTGAAGAATCCTAGTTGGCCTCCATGAAGCTCAGGAAACTTGTTTGCCAGGTCATAGAGGAAGAAGGCCCACAAATTTGGGACATGTTCTTCGATGGAGCTTTCTCCAGGGAAGTTGCAAGAGCGGGTGTAGTTCTGATATCTCCCACGCAAGAATGCATACATTTATCTTTCAAGCTGACCTTTCAAGTCACAAATAATATAACAGAATACGAGGCTTCGATCTTAGGCTTGAAAGCTACTAAAGAAATGGGCATCAAACATCTAAAGGTGTTTGGAGATGCAGACATTATTATTCAACAGGTGAATAAGACATTCCAGGTGAGACATCCCAGGCTGAAAGCATACAAATATGAGGTATGGAAGCCTAAGGACTTGTTCAATAGCGTTAATATTTCATACATCCCTAGGGCTAAGAATCAGTTTAGTGATTCCCTTGTTGTGTCTGCTAGTATGTTTGTTCCTCCTTTACCCCCTAGATTGACTTATGAAGTCCAAATAAAATACAAACTGTCATTGCTTGAGAATGTTAAGTATTGGAAAGTCTTTGAAGATGATAATGAAGTCAATAAGTTTCTACAAGTCATTGATGAATTCTCTGAAATGAAAATTGATCAAGAGAATGAAGCCATGGAGGAATGTTGTCAGTCCCAGCTAAGAAACAAAATCGGTCAAGACAGCATTGTCCAACTGCCTAGTAATCATATACCCAAGGGGTTGGTGCCTCTAGGGAAGTTGTTTGATCATAATGATGTGCCCTATAAACCTGCCCAGAAAGAGAATGATTATGCAGTCCATAAACATAATATAGGGAGCCCATATCACCCAAAGTACATAAATCTGTCTGCCCACTTGTTTACTACCCAAAGCTCTAAATATTGCACCCTAATGAAGCAATTTGCTGGTGTCTTTGCCTAGGAATACAGTGAACTTAAGACTTATGAAAAAAACATCGTCCATCATAAGATTCCATTAGAGAAAGACACCATCCCTTTTAAGTAGAAGTTGAGACATATCAATCCTCTATTACTACCTTTGATCGAAAAAGAAATTAAGAAACTATTGGCTGCCAAAATCATAGTTCTGATAAGGTATTCAAAATGGATAGCTAACTTGGTGGTAGTAAGGAAGAAAAATGGAGAAATCAAGCTTTGTGTTGACTTCAGAAATTTGAACAAGTGCTCTTTTAGAGTCGGTCTTTACATCCCTCCATTAGAGATCATTTCTCTTTATTTCATTTCATTTTTAGGTGTCTCGCTCATTTCACTTAGTTGCATTCTGCTAGGGGCATGCCATAATCTGACGAAAGGGTTTGGTCATTCAATACCCCTCATGCCTTACACTGCTAGTTCAGGTTTGTTCATTGAAATCAAGTTTTAAAAGTCACTTACAGTCTTGTTTTAGTCTGTTGATCAGCAAGAGTCATTTCCAGTCACTAGGTCTAGGGTTTCACAAATTATGTCTTCAAGATGTCCAATAATGCCAGCAGGCTAGAGGGAGGTTCTACACATGTTTTTTATTTCACAAATTTCATTATCATATTGATGGATTATGATTGTTCTTCAAAACTTTGTTTTAAAGAAAAGTCAACATTTTGTTTTTCGTAATATTTTCAAAAGTTCTTCAGTTATTCAATTCTCCACGCGTAGCCCTGGTCTTCCTTGGGCAAACATGCCACTGTCCCTACAAAAATATGCCGAGAAATTCATCATTCAAGCCAAAAATCAAGGGGGAAACAAAAAGACAGAGTTTGTATTAATTGTGAAAAAGTGCCAAAGTGTAAACATTACAAAAATGGGTTTGAGAAAAGAAAAATAAAAATCCATGGCCATATGAGAGATTTTCCATTTTGAAAAATTCATTTGCATGTCAAGAAGCAAAGAGGAAAAAATTCAAAGCAATTTTGGTGTGTAAGAGTGAAATTGGGTGAAGATGGATGAAGCGGGGTTGGCGCGGCACATATACTAGGTAGCGCGACACACTGGAGAGGTGCGGTGCACTGGGAGGAGAAACCCAATGTAAATTTCCTCAGGCACAGTGCACTGGGACGGCGTGGCGCGATGGGTTTGCAGTGTGGCACATACAGTCCAAGGCCCAAAAATGTTTGAAACTTTCTCCAAATTTCCATTTCTTTGTGTGGATTTTCCAGGTAGGATTGACATCTTAATGTTTCATCCATTTTTGTGCTGAGTGAGGGTGGTTTATGGATGATAATGATTGAAACAAAAACTTGAAACCCTACCTCTAAAGTGCCTCAAAGAAAGATTGTTGTGGGTTCCAAAATCCTTGTTTTGCTACTAAGGTCACTCCTCCTTCCCCATTTCTCCCTTGTTTCATCATTTCCTTCCCCCCCCCGCCCCCCAAGCTCATCAATCCTACATTTTCATTCCTACATTTAAATCCCAAATCCCAAAACCCTAGCCCTTACAAAAACTCTCCTAAACCTATACATAAAACCCCTCAAACCTTCCTCCTTCCCCTAATAAAATTTATCCTAATATCCCCTAATCCCTTACTGTTTTCCCCTTCCTAATAGTCCCTTGTTGCATTTTTTCCCCTTGGTGGCAGAATCCAACTACATTACAAAGAGCAATACACAGTTTCATACACCAATACTCATTTCTCCAAGACAGCTTATATAACAACAGTTATGTCGTCCGGTCATTCATCCGATTATGAAGTGGAAACCCAAAGTGACTCACCCGTGGAAGGACATGCACCCCAGAGGCCTCATAAAAGTGGCAGACATGTTAGAGAAGAACTAACCACCCTTATAGAATTGCAGGCCTGCACTCTTGCTGTCTCTTGTTTCTAGTTTCAGTCATGATATGGGTTTTGTGAGAAGGTGGCTAATGTTCAATTTCATCATGAGTTGGCTCATCTATTCATACTGCATTTACATGGAGATTAGGTTACTTTGGCTGGTGTCACTTTCACACTTACACCATATTCTATCTCATTAGCAACCGACGTACTGAACATTGGAGAACCATGGAACAAGAAGAAGAAGATTGACCAACAACATTATGAGCCATGTATTAAACCCAGTTTCTTGAGGCAGCTCAAGAGAGTGTTCCTGTTCTGATATCTCAAAGATGAATATGCTCCATTAATGAAATTAATGATGAAGTATTTCAGTTGTGAAGGTCGCTTCTCTCGAGTATATGCTTATCACATCAGGTTGCTCATGCATTTCACCTAGGTAAGGATGATGAACATTCCTTATTTCATATGCCGAAACATAGAGAGGATGACCGCCCTTGTGCAGCACAAGACCCATAAGCAGTAGTTCAACAACATTTGCCATTTTTCTCTCATCAAGATTTTGGTGGTTCATCAACTTGGATTACAGGATATCACTTGGGATGATTTCATCTCTCGTGACTTTTTTAGAGCTTCACAGGGACTTTCAGAGGTTGGGCATGAGACAGGTGGACCTTCTCATTAGTATGAGCACCATGAGACCGTTAGTGTGCCCGTGTTCATCACATATCAGAGGGGCACTAGACATTTGTTTGCAGCAGTGAAGCGAGTGTTATCTCCACCTGGTGTGGAAGGGGCCTCGTTTCCAAAATCAACACCACAGGTACAGGACAAAGGCAAGAGGACAATGTAGGATGAGGGGCCTTCAAGTGAACGAGAGACCGACTTCATTCTCATTCATGATGATGATACAGATATGGGCCCAGAAAGTGCCAAATTTAGAGAGATAATCGAGGAGCAGCAGACAGAGATCAAATCCTTGTCTCTCAATTTGGAGAGGGCTAAGTGGATTATCAGATACTTGGAGCAGAGAAATAAACAGCTCAAAGACCAGCAGGCAATCATGGAGTTGCAAAACATCCGCGAGAATTATCGAGCTGCCCAACAGAGGAGGATTGAGCTCACTTCATTGGAGCAAGATATTAATGATGATCTAGAGTCTTGGCTCAAAAGAATCAACATCCACCTAGAGAGGCTATTGGAAAAGGCTGACAAGGACAAGGCATTGTTGAGACACATGGTGTTTCATTACAGGGCACACAATATGAGTTCCAAGGCACAGATAAGGAATTTGAAGGCAAAATTGAAGAAGGAAATAAAGAAACAAAAGAGGCAAAAGGAGCATGATCACCTTCGAATATTAGCCGAAGCCTCTTTAGCCCAACATGAAACTTGATGGAGAAGCTCCAACCCAAATTTCAAGAAATTTGGGGCATTTTTGGTATTTTGACAAATTTTGGCACTAAAAAACAGAGTTTTTCTCCCTATGCGCCACGCCACGTGGCGCGTGCTTTTGCTAGGGGGCTCTAAATTGCAA
The DNA here is from genome assembly GCA_000404065.3 of Pinus taeda. Taxonomy (NCBI): domain Eukaryota; kingdom Viridiplantae; phylum Streptophyta; class Pinopsida; order Pinales; family Pinaceae; genus Pinus; species Pinus taeda. The sequence goes on from APFE030578310.1 coordinate 58,710, forward strand.
AACGTTTACATAATTGGATTTGGCATGGAAAATCATGACTACTGGTGCATGGCCAAGAAGTTTGGGCAAGTTTTGAGTCCTCAGGAGGTTAAAAACACTCACAAAATGATCTCTCTGCCCTTATTTTGACACACATGAAGCAGTCCTAGGAGATTGCAGGTTTGGAGGGGGAAATGACATCTAAATTCAAAAAATCCACTTGGGTTGGAGAGTAGACAGGTAGAGCTTTCCAATGAGCTATCTTAGGCTCAATTGGGACTTCAGGAAGTGCCTCAAACTCAGCCTCAAAGTGTCGCGATGCATAGAGGATTTGGCGCGGTGCATAGAGGATTTTTGCTCAATTTTTCACCTTCCAGCTTAGAAATTCGGCCAATTTGACTATTTTTTCTTCCAAATGTAATTTTTGACCCATATTGATGTAACTTGATGATTATGATGTAATTTTGGCCCATATTTACTTGTTCTAGAGGATTCATTCACTAAAAAGTGAAAATTTAATGAATGAATCAGTTTCCTACCTTATAGAGGCAAGTTGTTTTGATTGCCTAGATTTTAGTGTTTTGTTTAGAATTGGTTGAAACAGCTCCTAGAATGATGAGCTCGACCCCTAGAGTCAAGGGAATGGGTTGGGCTAGTCTATATCATGTAATTCCTAAGTCATTTTCAGGGTTGGACATTTGGGATTTCTTTGGCATATCATTGTACATTCTATCTCTGCATTTTTGGCTAAGGAGAGACCAGGGTTTTGCAACACTGTTTGGGATTCATGTGGCTTTATGTTTTGATGGTGTTCTTCTCTAAGTAATTGTAAGTTCATTAATGTTATGCGTATCATCTTCCTTTCTCTTCTTCTAAATTTGAACAAATACGTGATTAAGGTAGAATCCATTAACTGTTATGCTCTACCTTTGAATTTGTTTAAATTTCCATGTTTTCATCTGTTTAAGGAGAATTCTTGAGACTTTCTTGCTCTCCGTAGCTCCTCACCAGTCTAGTCCATACATTAACTCACTTTAAAGCATCAAAATGATTACCTTCCTTGCCCCAATCAGAACTCTGCAGAAACTGTGCCTCATCCCCAAGCCCAATTTGCCTTTCCCTGTTTCCAACACAAAACCCCCAAAAACTCAAATTTCAATCCTGTACTTCATACCTAGCCTAAAATAAGTTGTTATTTCAGTAATCTCGAGCCCCATCGATTATCTTTTGCCGAGATCGACTTGGGGAGAGCCCTCTCTTGCCCTCGTAGGGCTAGCTACGAGGCTGAGTGTGGTTTGATGTGAACCTAGAACCTTGCCTTTCCAGCCTAAGGCAAATCTAGGCTCTAACATAGTGGCGACCATACTGGGGAAGAAATTCTTTGTGTTGGGTCTTCTGCATTTTATAGACTATAGACGGAGTTTGAAGATTAGCCAGGTAGCCTTCGAAACGATTTTTCTTTGCATTAGCGCAAGTAGATAAAAGCTACTTCAGTCAATCTCCGGTCTAGTCGTATGAATGGGAGGCTTAACCTACAAATGCCCCAGTAATTTTGACTATTCTAAGATTTTGGATGATAAGCTTAGGATTTGATAGGTTGAGAAAGTTGTTTGTCCCTTTGATATTTTGAAAATAGAAAATTGGCTTCAAAGAGATATACCAGAGCTAACCCCGATTCAGATCCTCCTCCTGTCTATGAAAATCCCAATTTGATTCCAAGACTTCTTCGTCAAGAGAGCTCCGTAAATCCTGTGTTAAAATCCCATTCTTGCCCTGCAATTTTCAAGTATCTTGAAGAGCTTGATTTTGACACACAGTTTGAGTTATCATTGTTTAAAACCAAATCCGAAAATGCTCTTGAGTCTATCGTCCCAAATCAGGACTTTCTTGCTACTCTAGAAATTGAAAAATCCAATAATTCCATTGAGAATTTCATTCTAAGACAACTCCAAACTGACATTGAGGCTGCAAATATCATTGATTTCCTAGAAGCTTCATCTGCAACTCTTGGAGCTACTGCATCTCCATCTAGATCAAGGATTCCCACTGAATCGCCTTTCATTCCCTCAATCCCTGTGCAACCTATTGTTACATATCAAAGGTATGAAGTAAATTCGCCTCCAACTACTCCTTATTCACCCAAAATTGTGTCTCCCCCACACACCCCTCCTCATACACCTCACACCTCAGCCGCACCTACTCCCCCAACATCTCTGAGGCCTATTACAAATCCACCTAGAGCGATGGCTACTCGTATTGCTCCTCTTGCACTACCTCAGGTTTTGGATGACATGCCTGTAGATTATTAGAATAAGATTCCATTGTTTGTTGGCACTCCTTAAAGTGGTCTAGCTCAACAGCATGTGGACGGAATGTCAGATTTCTTTGAGCGGTATGAACTTGATGAAGAAAATGTAACAATGAGACTCTTTGTGCAAACTTTTGGCGGTGAGGTAAGAAAATGGTTCAGAGCTATGGCAGTGAGAAGTATTCCCACATTAGATGAGCTTAAAAGACAGTTTTTGGATCGTTGGGAGGTTAAGAAAGATCCTCTTCAAATCACCTCTGAATATACCAAGATCAAGCGGAATATCAGTGAGTCTGTGCAAGACTACTGTATTAGATTCAATGTGGTTAATAATGCAATTCTTGATGATTTAAGGCCATCTAAAAAGTTAGCTTTGCTTAAGTTCCTGGATGGTTTTGATCCTAACATGGCATATCAATTGTGAGAGAGAGATCCGGCTACCTTAGAAGAGATGCAAAAGATTGTTGTTAGTGTTGAGGAAAATTTGAATGACAAGAGAGCTAGATTGAAAGCTAAGAAGAAGGTCTCAATAAAAGAAGAAGCTTCTACATCAGATCAAGTACTCCGCAAAGTAGAAAAGATGATTGAAAGATGGACAATTGATAAGCCTGAACTCCAGATTTAGAATCCTAATTTCTGTGGCTAGCAGCAGCCACAATACAGGATCAAACAACATGAGCAGCGAACACAAGAACCGACACCACCACAGAAGCAAGTAAAGACACCTCTTCAACAAAATTTTGTTGGTCCCGAGTCTGATGATGAAGATAATGTAATAGGAGAAGAAAATCACTTCTTTTCTCCTGATGATATGCCCACCTTTATCACTGAAGATGATGAGTATGTAGAAAATTTAGCTCTACAGAAGGATCATAATTTTATCTTAGCAAATGACACCGCTCTTGAAGAAGAGTCAGATGAGTATCAGAGAGGTTATATGAATGCTTTATCTGCACAACAGCATCAATATTCACTTAGAAACATAAATGTTCCCATCAATCCAATCCAGAAGAGAAAAGAAGCTCCAACATCCAAGAATGAGGCACCTGATGCACAAACGAAAGGGAAAGAGGCAGTTGATCCCAATATCAGCAAGTCACCATCAGTAGAAAAATCAAATCAGCTAGTTGTTCCAAAGGATAAAGCTGAAAGAAAAGATGTTCTAGCCAAAGAGGTAGAAAGGTACTCAAATTTTAGTTTAGAAAATGAAATTTCTAAATTAAAGGTTTCCATTCCCTTGACTGAACTAATGAGGAACAACGATTATAGAGGTCAAGTCTCTAAAGTTTTGAATTTTGATCCAATGTTTGATATGGTGAGTGTGGAGGATGATCAACCCAAACAGATGTTTGGACCAGCATTGAATGGTGAGTCTCTAGACAACGATGTTCCACCTTTTTATATCAGTTTAAGATTGCATGAGTTTGTGTTGCATAACGCCATGTTCGATTTCGGTGCTTCCCACAATCTTATGACGAAAGCTATCATGGAGAAGTTGGGTTTGGATGTCACAAGGAAATACCATGATCTCTTTTCATTTAGTTCTAGCAAAGTGAGATGTATTGGGCTTATCAAAGACTTGGTCATAAGTTTGGATCAGATCCCCACGAATAATGTTTTGATGGATGTTGTTGTGGCAGACATTCCTCCCAGGTTTGGTATGCTTCTTTCCAGGTCTTGGGGAGAGAAATTGAAAGGGACATTACAACTAGATTTCTCCTATGCAACGATTCTTGTGTTTGGCCAAATGAGAAAATTGTATCGGGAATAAAAAATTAAATACCTAATTACAAGCAAGGAGAAACCAATTAATCATCCAATTAATTATGTACATACAAATTTAGAGTCTTTTGTTTTGTATTTAGATAGTCTCAATGATATTGATAGTCAATTAGTTGTAGCAGATGATATTCCAGAAATCTCAGAGAATTTTAGAGAAGTTTTGAATAAAGAAGGACAAAGACAACAGAATATCGTTGACCAATCAGCCCAAAACAATGGACATAAAGTAGGAAAAACAGAGGTGACAGAGTTTCAGCACCTAGAAGAAGATGAAGAGGGCTTGTGGACCATGGATTTCGATGGTGCAGTGGGAAATGATGGTGTTGGGATTGGTATTTGGGTGCGCAGTCCTCTCTCCACCTCGAGAAAAGTGCCTAGTAATGTGCGGGGTATGTTCTTACAAGCTTGCTTTTTGATTGTTCGAACAATGAGGTTGAGTACGAAGCTTTGATTGCTAGCCTAAAAATTATAAGGAAGCTCAATGCTAAGAGGATTGTTGTATATGGCGACTCTGAATTGGTGATTAAGCAAGTTCTACATCAATTGAGGTATCTTTGAACTTACCTTCGTTTTGCAGAAAATCATCAATCTGTAGGTTTTAACCCCGTACAGAAATTACCTGCATACAAATTCTAAATCACAGGAAAAATAAAAATGTGAGAGCATAACACATAATACACATATACAAAGAGATTTCCCACTGGATCTCAAAACCGATACTACCAGCTTGATTTTTCATTATGTTCCTTTCAATGTTACAATACATATTTATACATGCCGAAGCATCCAATACCATGGACGGAAAAACCATCACGTCCAAT
>APFE030578310.1:69092-88740 GCA_000404065.3 Pinus taeda
AGCGAAATCCCTCAGCAACAAAGGCATCCCCTTGAAGCCAAAACAGCTCTGATACCAAATGTAGGTTTTAACCCCGTATAGAAATTACCTGCATACGAATTATAAATCACAAGAAAAAGAAAAATGTGAGAGCATAACACATAAAACACATATACACAGAGATTTCCCACTGGATCCCAAAACCGGGACTACCAACTTGATTTTTCATTATGTTCCTTTCAATGTCAGAATACATATTTATACATGCCGAAGCATCCAATACCATGGACCGAAAGACATCGCGTCCAAAACAATGGACCGAAAACCATAGGTAGGTTCGTCCAACCTAATATAGGGTCCAAAAAAAAAAAAATCGGGGCGCTGCCTCGAACCCTGTAGAGGGGGGCTACCGGCCCCCCTCTAACCCCTAGTTCACTATGTATGTTAGTCGTGGAAAGAATATAACACAACCCAACATGCACACCCTCACACCGAAACTCCCCACCAAGCTAGTAACCAACCCTGTCCTCCCAGCCTCGAAACACCTTAACATCCCTCTTTCAGTCTACCTTTCCTGAAGCCCCAACTTGGTGATTCCTAGCCTACTCCACTTGAAGATGCCCTAGGAGGAGAGGAACCTCCTGTATTTGAAGTTACATATGACTAGTTGAGGGCCTTGCACCCTATTACTCGTGAGCTCACTAGAGTTCTCAAGTGCATTCGTGCCACTAGCTCCGTGCCTAACTCATGCACCTCCACGCCTCATCACATGCGTCAATACGTCTTGGTTAATTATGTGCCACATTTAATCAGGATGATTTTGGACGATAATGAAAACATTGTTGAAAGGCTCTCAATCGATGAGTTTGAAAGTAACCCAAGATCTGAAAGAGAAGACCCTATGAGTACAATTACACCAGGAATCAATCAACCATGACGGGGAGAAACACAGGGAAACAATCAACCCCCTGCCAGAAGACACCCATGTCAATAGCCAACCTCTGAGAGGGAAAACTGAAGGACTCCTAAGGCAAGGGACTAGTGACAATATATGAGATCGCATCAATTTTTACATTAACGAATGGATATTTAGATTCCCTGGGAACTTGAGGAATTTCAGGTTTACGAGAAACATACGAGACCTAGGGCACCTGAGAATCCCCCAGGGTAACGGTAGACAACATCCCCGCACTAGTGGGAAGTTAGGCAAAAAAAGTGTCTCGGATAGGAATCCCAATCACCCCCTTTTCCCTCCCCCTCTGAGAGGAAATCATCATCAACCTTTGGCTTGGATGGTTCAGTCCATGTTGGACATCTGAGGCCCCCTCTATGACATGCCTCGCCACCCTAGAAATCACCTCCCGAAGTTTGACCCAAAAAAGGGGACCTCAACTGACAATCACATCAGCAATTTCTACCTAACCTTGCAAATGATGAGAATGCAACATGACGACGTGGCTTTCTGTCTTTTCCCTCACACTTTCAAAAATAAGGCCGCAACCTTGTATCGATCGCTTCCTATAGCATCAATTTGAACTTTGTAAGAATTTTGGAAGACATTCCTTGATAAGTTTTCGGAAGACAAGATGTCTTCCATGCTCCTGACCGAGGTTAGTACGTTGAAGTGGCATAAGAAGCAAAAGGTGAAATATTTCAACCAATGATTCACCACCATATTGAATAAATTTCCAACAGACATGGCTCTTGACGATTCCATCATTGTCGCCTATTATACTAGATCCCTCCCACAGGACATCGATGTGTTCATCAAACATGAGGCTAAAACCACCTTAGTGGAGAATTTTGCAACAACTCTTATGGTAGAGAAGGATTTTCTATCTATAGATTCCCCCAAGCACGATTCCCAAGAGGAAACCAACTGTCCACCAAGAAACCGCAAGTGTTAACTAGTAAGTCTAGCAATAAGGACAAGGATTCCTTCAATTTCGAGGGGTTATCCAAATCCTTAAAGCAATTAACAAATGAGGTTTCTGAGTTGGAAAGGAATACTAGTGAATCCTCCTCGGGAGGAAAATCCACCAAACCTTTCTTCCAAAAGAACAGTAATCCACTCGTAAAATTGTCTCAGTGCCTAATACAAATTTGAATGTAGAAGAGCTAGGAAAAGACAATTTTTGCACTTTCCACAAGGCCTCTCATTCTGAAAGGACCTACCCACAATGTCTCCACAACATGACTGTAGTAGTGAACTAGCTCTTGGAAGATCAAGTCATAGGGGAGGGTGAAGAAGAATCCAATGATCCAAAAGAGGAAACCATGCCTCCCGATGACGACACTCCTTCCTTTGTTCTAGCATTCAAAGTCATCCATGAGGAGAAGGTTTAGGCCTCTCAAGAAGCCATTGTAGGAGACACTCTGCCCCCTAAGCCCTTAAAAAATTACAGCCTCAAGAGTAAGGGGCCCATTTCAGACTCCACCCTATAAGAAAAGTAAAGGGCTCTGTTGAGAAGGATCCATCCACCTAACAACATGATCCAACTATCCACCCCTTCCCATAAGGAGGCATCTGGACAAAGCTCGAAGGATCCCTTGGCGGGTGGTAAAGGAAACAACTCCGTGTTTAGAGTCTCAACCAAATCCAGTTAAACAAAACCACCTGGAAAGCACTTCATCCATGGACTTGGGGTACAATATTATTGAGGATATGAAGAATACGCGAGCTAACATATTGTTTTATTAGTTTGCCAAGTTAGCTAGCTAGCGCAAGTTAATCGCCAAAACCTACGCCACCTTGTCATCAACCTCTACGGTTTCCCCTTCGGCCAAGTCTAACACTCCCATTTGATATCGAGCCATGATCAACCTCTAAGCCATTGTAAATGTTGCAAACAAAAACTCAAGAGGTTGAGCTCCCCCATTCCTTCTGACCTTCGAAGTCTTCAACTACAATGTGCATAGTTTCCTTGTCAACTACGACGTGTCAACCAACGTCATGCCCTAGTCAGTATGAAAAAAGATAAACATCCAACCCGAGAAGATGGATGCTAAGATCATTCAACTAGACAAGTCCCAAGTCCCTGCCATTAGCTAATTAAACAGCGTGATAATCAGGCTATCTTCTGACTCTTGGGTGCACCAATGCATCGACATAATTGTGGTTGACATCTCGGAAGCTTATGGATTACTTCTTAGTATGGACTGGTCCTATAAACTCTAAGTTTATTTTTCGACAAACTGGTCCCTCTTGTGGTTTCCCTATAAAGGAAAGAAAAATCAAATCAGGGTTCACAATGAACCTTTAATGAAACATACAGTCACGGATCTCGAAGGCTCTAATGAGCCAATCAACTTCACTCAGGAGGAACTAGGAGCGTGTTTTCTTGAGGCAAGGATGGGTTGTTACCAATTGAAATTGTCACCCATCCCACCTGATACCCTAGCTAATGAAAATGAAATTTTTACTCTAAACCTACATACTCCAGACCCGCCTGTTCTTAATGATGAAATCTAGACACTATATTATGATGGACCCAATACTCATGATGGGGCTGGAGCAGGTTTCATCCTCGCAGACCCTAAAAGGAACAAATTTTTAATTTCCTCCATTTTAGAGTTCTGATGCACCACCAACACCACAAAGTATGAAGCATTGATCCTCGACCTCAAGAAAGCTATTGACCTGAAAGCTAAATGTCTGAAGGTGATTCAACTCTGAGATCATTACAAGACATGTACAAAACACAATTCATTGTTTATCACCACACCTGAAGAGCTTCCAGTAAGAGGTATGGTGCCTGATCAATTCTTTTAAATCTTTTAATATTATTTTTGTCCCTAGATTCAATAATTTCGCTACTGATACTCTAGCAAATGCTACAACTAGATTTACACCTCTTAGGGGTGGTTTTTTGAATGAAATTGTTTATAAACTAGCCACCCCTGATAATGTAACCGACTTACACATTTTCAATGATGGCCAACAACTATTGGATTTCATGGAAAATGTAGAGGTGTTTAAAGACGTGGCCGTCAAAGAAGAGGAACATGAAAAGTCCTTGCAGGAAGAGGCAGATTCGCGTAAGGGGAACCCCATACCTAAAGGATTGGTCACACTAGAAAAGTTATTTGATCTACAGAACCACTTCCGAGGCCTGCCAAAATCCAAAACACGGAGTTCCACTCTTTCACATGAATAAGTCAACCTTTGGACTGAAGTCAGCCCCAAATTCATTAACATAGGTTTGGGATGTTCCTCTGAGGAAAGGAAATCTCTCATCAGCTTGTTCAAGAGGTACTATGACATTTTCTCCTAGACATACGATTATATAATGACTTACAACACCAAGGTCATTCAATAGGTTATTCCTATGAAAGAAGGGGTCAAACTGTTTCAGTATAAGTTAAGAAAAGTGCATCCCACATTAGAACCCCTCATCCAAAAGGAGCTCAAGAATATATTAGATCCCCACATTATCTTTAAATTCAAGCATTCTACATGGGTTTCAAACCTTGTTCCAGTATGAAAAAAGTCTAGTGAGATCCATTTGTGTGTCAATTTCTATAATATCAATCAAGTGTCAGATAAAGACAATTACCGAGTCCCATCCATGGAAAAGATTCTCCAAATGGTTTCAGAGTCGAAAATGTTTTCTTTGCTTGATGGTTTCTCTGACTACAATCAGGTGCTGGTAGCTGAACCAGATTGGATAAACACAACCTTTAGGATGAAGTGGGGAACATTCGCATTCCAATGTATGCCTTTTTTGGGCACGGGATCCCCCAAGGGAAGTTTTGGGGCCTAGAGCCCAAATTTTGGTAAAAAATTGTAACTCCAATGTAAAGACTCCACATTTTGTGGGTGCGGAGTTTGTTAAAGAGTCATAGGGTTTTCCACCCTTCATTTTGTTATTGTAATGTCAGCTGTAGAGATCTACCCATGGTCCGCGAACCATGGGATTGTATAAATAGAGCAAAGCTCTAAGTAGTTATATAGCATAATGAAAATGAAGAACATATGATGTGTGCGAGATAGATCTGAAGTGTAAAGTCTAGTTTTGGGTCGTAGAGTAGGAGAAGGCTCTGCAGCTGAGTGTGTAGATGCCTAGTAGTCCACAAGTGAGTGCGCGGACCCCTGCAGCTACGTGCGCAGGGCGAGTCGAGTCTGTAACAGTTGGAAATATTAATAAAGAGAAGTTTCCTATCATTTCTATGTATTTATTTCCTGTTTTATGCACCTGTTATCTTGGGTATGAAATTCACTTCTAATACTTATATGATGCACAAATGTGTATAATTATATTGTTTAAGTGAACGCAAGATATAATATTTATTTACGCGAAGTTAAATGTGCATAATTATATTGATTAAGTGAATGCAAGATAGAATATCTGCTTATGTGAAGTTAACTAAGATTTATTAAGAAGATAAGTAAGATACATGGTGTAGTTTGGGGAAATAGTGCAGTTCACTGCCATAACAACATGAAATCATCTCAGCCCTTGGTTAGGGCTGCACGAAAGACAATTGTAACAAATCGCGAAGGTACTGAACATTGGAATGGTGTGCGAAGTGATCTATGCAAAGACAGGCATAGTTGGAGTAAACCAACATCACAGACATCTCAAGGGTGCAGAAAATTGGTTCCAGCACCCCCCCATACTGCTTTGGGTGAGACTTTAGTCCACACTCAGCGAGCTAATGCCAAAAGGGCTAGTAGTGTAGGGATTGTTTTGGCTAAATAACTCTGAACCTAGGTCAGGCCACCATAAGCCAACAAGTGGTTCCATTGTTGGGACCAAAATCTGCATAGAGATGTTTGATGTCATATCATTGGAATCCAACTAAGAAAGAAATTGAAGGCCGGTTGGACAAAAGAGTTCACAAATTCACAGTGCAGGATAAGAGAAACCCGCGACTGTCAAAAGAAGAGTGGCTGGATAGGTACCTGTATACAGAGATCCATAAGATATTTTGCGCGTCCTTCCCTACTGAGCTATACGATTAGATCACAAAGCTAGCAGACAACCAAGGAAGGTGGAAACTTGACGGTCCTATTGTGTGGACCCCAGAGCTAGTCAAAGGATTGGAAGCATCGGAGGATAAGATCGTGCGTGCCATTAATCATTGGCTCGATCGGATTATAAGAGGATTCATTACTGGGTTCGCGGTTGACACCTCAGTCAGCTACAATGAGGCCAAACGACGCTTTCTCAAAGGACCACGAGGTAAGTACGTAAAGTTTTTGAATACTTGGATTAAAATGTTATTGTGCGAAAAGAGGGTTATGCAGTTACCTTGATGTTTGGGGCTACGTGAAGTGGAAAGGTTTATAGGAATGAAGGAAATAAGGGTCCAGAAAATAGCCCCTTGATTTCACCTCCGCGAGGAGACAAGTAAGAGCTCGCGAAGGTCTCTCTGCGAAGTTCCATTCATTTCATAAGGCAAAGAATTCTACGAATACCACCTCCACACACACCACCACTAGCTTCATAGCCATCACCTCCATCTTCACACGTACCAACTCCACCACCATTATGATTCAATATGGCAAGCACAGTGAAGTTGCACGTGTTCAAATGTTTGGGAAATGAGGATCCGGACCAATTCTGGTTCATTGTAAGGGTTGTATGGGAAGCACAAGGCGTTACAAATGACCGTATAAAGAAGGCAATGGTGGTTAGCACCCTACAAGATTGTGCACTGACTTGGTATATTAAGCACTCCAACGATAACCCGAATGCAAGAGTTGCAGATATCCAAGCAGCGCTAAATAGAGAATTTAGTAGGATTAAATATGAAGTGCAGTCGATCATTGGATTTAAAGAGATTACAATGCTACTAGGCAAGACTCCTTGGGAGCTAGATCAGAGGCTGAAATGTACGATTCGCGAAGCCAATATAAATCTGAAGATGGATAACATCGCGAGTGGTTTGTAGCTTCGCTACTACCACAGCTAAGGAGTGTACTATCGTAGCAGAAGATAATGACTCAGGCAGAGGCCTTAGAGATTGCTATGAGGCTACATGAGACCCTGATGTAGGATCCTAACCTAGGAGTTCAGTAGATCCACATGCAGTTGAAGAATCTGTTCCTTGAGATGCAGAGTCTGAAACAGGATAGGACGGTTTGACCAAAAGTGTGTGAAGAACTATGGTGTGTGAAATGCAAGAGTTAGGGTCATGACAAAGACCAACTACCAGTTTTTATAAATTACCTCACAGGAGGAGGACCGATGCCTTTAATATCGGAAGCTCAAGTAGGACATTGCGCAGCGCATGCTTTCTGGTGCACGATCTGTCAAATAGTTGGGAAACATGCCATAGACAATTGTCACTTGTTACAAAAGTATACGCAAATTTTGCAATAGTTGTTCTACAACTTTTGTAGTTCAATGGGACATGACGAGCACACTTGCAGAAGTCATGAGTTGATGATGGATAGAACTCCCACCTACTGAGTTCAGGTTGAAATGAGGCCCCTTGACCAGAATACAGGAATGGCACGAATAGGATTTCAGGGGCGCAGATGAGGCCGAGGTGAAGGAGGACCTAGAAGAGGTTGCAGACAGTTGAATTGCTATAATTGCAGAGGGCCAGGACATTATGCCAGCGATTTCATGAATCCAACGCGCTCGTCGTGTTTGTATTGCACACTATTTGATCATGAGATAGAATATTATCCTACGCTGATAGCTAGGATATGAAAAAAAGGAGCGCTACCGCCTCCCCCGAATCAGAACCTACAGATGATGAGGTTTGAGCCACGCAAGGAAGATCTGAATGTGAACATTGTGCTCTGAAGTGGAATCAGGACGGGAGATGACATAGGCAAACAACAAAACTCCGACGAAAGAATCGGAGTTTGATTTGGAGTGCACTTGGGAAACATTCATGGAAGCTAAGAAGATCTTCGATGATGCCTCCACTTCAGGAAACAAAGATAAACCAGAGCTAGAAATGGACCCATATATGCTCACAACATTCCTGGAAACCTGTATGAAGTTACTGGGCAACAGTAAGACTGTGTGTTAATGTTAGTTATGTTCTATGCTAGAGAAATTTATTTAATTTCTTTTCCATATTAGCAATCACATCAACATAAAGTAAACTGCAAATAGAAAAAAAATATAAATCGCAGAAGACAAGCCAAGACAAGAGGACACAAGATGTGGCATAAGTCAGGGACAAACCCCATAATGTGTGGGGAAACCCTTTGATCAAATCTTCTTTTATCTTCAAATTTCATCAGAGAAAGAGAGATAGAGAGAGAGATAATACATTTACAACAAAAGTCAACACTTTGACTTATCTAGATCTGAGCATAGTTCATTTCCTATAATGATGAGATCAGCTGAAGACATTCTGCTTCAACTGAATCTCCTAGGTGAAGACTTCACCTATCCATTTCGTTCATCTACTGCACCATACCATGTAGCACCATCATGCTGCATCACGCATATTCATGTTGCTCATGATCATTGTGCTGCCCATACATCAAGTTGTCCATGACTTCATACTTCATGCTGCCCATGTGTCGTGTTGCTTCATGATTTCATCATACAACTCATACTTGTGATTACATTTATCATGATACTATCCATGCTCCATGTATCATACATCATGTTGCTGCCCAAGCTCATATCATCATGCTACCTTTACTATCCTTCTGTATATCATCCTTAGCTACTTGCTATGGCTTGCAGCCAAGCAAAGAAGCTAGGCTATCCTCCACACAGTCCCATTATTTTCTTATCACTATTTATATGACCAGCGTTATTCATAACCATGCTGGACTGCAGCTATAACTAAAGTAGATTATATATATTATACGACTGCTCTCATAATATATATGACCATGCGATACATCATGAAGCGTATATACATATGACTATGTCTAGGTGACTGTGTTTCATATAGCGTATGATTACTTCATTCCATACACTATTGTGTCCCATAATTGTTGCGTCCATATATCATATGACCTGTGAGGTATATCACCATGACTGCGCAGCATATCATGACTGTCCAGTGTTTCAATATATCGTTATGAGATTTGCGAGGTATATCTTTGTGTGGACAGCATATATATATTGCGTATAGTTTCCAGATCTACACTGCCAGATCTCAGATCACACACGGCTTCATCGTTTCTGTCCTGCGTATATTTTCTGCATTAGGGTATTATTATAGGACAAATTGACCTCCGAATCAACTCAGAGGAGAAAGACAAGATGACTGGATCCATGACCACAATTGCAGGCCCATAATCCACACTAACGCTCCCTATACACTCACAACCTGCTTTATAAAGCTTGTTACCAAGCATAAAGGAGCATTAGTCAGCCTGCTAACTCTTCTTGTTAGACCAAGGGGAGCGTTAGTGAACTTCAGTGATGTTCAAAGAGGTTCTACCAACGAATCGGCCGATAAATATCTAGATATTAAATCCCTATATTTATGTAAGAAAAGCAAGGAAACTCCAAAAACAAGATATTTGGAGAAATTCTATTCCAAGAACATAGGCAAATGGGAAAAAGCTTGTAGACAGGGTAGGTTCATGGTTTTTTCCATAATGAACTACAGGTGGAGTTTGGAAACCCTAAATAGATTGCTACATAAGCAACGAGAGGGCCATTGCAAAAGGGTTAGAGCATTTAGAAGGATAGCCCATAGTGCTGTTGTGAAACTGTCATATTCTTGAAGGAGCTAGCTGAAAGAAGGAGAGAGAGAGAGGAAGAAGGGATAAGGAAGGCTGATGCAACAGAGTTATTGTAATCACTCTTTCATTTTGACTATAGGACTACGGTTGTGTTCCCTACTCCAAAGTGTCGGTGATATTGTGCATTCATTTGTTCATTCTGATGCTTGTTGTGTTGAGTATATAAGTTATACATTTATACATGTTTGTTATGGATTCTTGCATTAATTGTCAGAAGTGTATGTTGTGATTGGTTTGCTTTGTTCTTTTGTGCAGGAATCATCTTGGAGCTGGTTAGGAGGAGTTCTTCTTACCACACAGAGATCCCTAAGCGAATCTAGAAAGAACCAAAGGTGATCCTCTTTCCATACCTTTTCAATATGTGCATGATAAATGAACATGTGTGTAACATGTAGCTTTTGCAAATAACCTTACGGTCTATCGAAGGTCCCGGGAAGACTTTCGAGGGTAGTTTTCATCCCGTGCATTTTACCCCATAGTAGAATTGGTGACTCCACTAGGGACTATACATCTAGTTCCCAGTTGCTTGGACTCCTCTCAGATCTTCTCTTTATTCTATGAGCTTCCCGTTTCTTCAAATCCTTTTCTGACCCACCATCTAACTTGTTGCATCCTGCAAAGTTGTATTCTCATCAGAAATTGATCCCAAAAGCCCTCTTTTTGAGCTATTTCCCTCACTAATGCAGGTTGCTGGTCTACATAGAGCTTTATAAAGCTCTTTGACTGTGCACAGGGAGTGTTAGTGGCCAAACTAAAGCTCTGTTTACACACAGACAGAACGTTAGTGACCCATTTCCATGTTTTTCAAGAGATTTTGTGGACCAAAAGGGGGGGAACTTGTCTCAGGGTCTAAAGTAAGATCTGCAACAGTATCATGCTAACAAATTTGGTGTCTTAAAATTTATTTTTTAATAAAATGTTTTAGTTTTTCTCTCATAAAAGTCATTTTTATTGAAAGAAAAGTTGATAAATTGTATATCTCCTTCTGTCAAAATTGTTGTAGGCTGCTTTGCTTTGGTTCAATAGTTGTTAGCAAATATTGAGAAAAGAAACTTTTGGTTATGCATAGTGTTGAAAGACTTTAGATGCACTGACAAATCCATGAATATGTGAAATGATACATGTGTAGAATAAGACTTGTTTGCATAAGAAATTGAAAAAAAATTCAGAGCATTGTTCTGCATGGTTTATTGAGTCGAGAGTCTCATCATATTCATACGTCAACACCCCTACCAAAGACAAATAAGCTAGTACACTAAAATTTACACCAAAATCAATCAGTTAACTTTTGAGCAAACCAACATTAGATAGAATAGGACCTTGGGATAATAGTGTGAGTCAACTGCCCAAGGTTGAAAATCAAACTAGTGTTGTTAACGAGTGAAACATCCTTCTACACTCATATTACCAGGACCACTCCACTAACAACGGAGCGAAATACAAGACAACATCAGAGTGTAATCAAAGGTAGCCCACCTTCGTTTACAACTCCTTTGGGCATTCTATGTATTAGGGGTCCCTTCGGGGATTTCGGAATTGAGTCGGGGACTCAGGTATCCTACCTACATAGCGTGTTGTCTACGACTATGTCCCCCCTGGTAATGTCTATGATTTGAGGTATCTCTAGTGGCCAAAACTTCTAGGTACTTACCTAAGGTGACTGGGACAGGCTGTCCTGGTGCCTCAAACAGACGAATCTACTTTGTCTTTAGTTTTTGGGAGGGTGCTCATCTTCACGAGAGTACTTGGCCCCTCAATTTGAGGTTCGGGTGAAGCTCAAAAGTAACCATAACCATACATTTGGCCATCCTTCTCTATTACTCATTGAGAAACTGGGTTTCATCTCCAGTAGTCGGTGTTTATCAGATGAGGTAATTTCCCTCTATTTTCTGCTTGACATATTTAGTGTATTTGCTCTTTTTAGGTACTTGAGTGCTATAGTTTTTTAGACTTAAAGAATATCACATTAAAATCTATTTGATAAAACTTAACAGTCATTATGGCTACATCTGGCCCTTGTCGTCAATCCAGACAATTGTTAGGACTTCCTCCACTCATTGTGGAGGATCCATCGAGTTCCACTAACTTGGATTCCTCATATTTGAGGAATCAGTCTCCTAAATCAGACACAAGGTCTATGTGGACAACCAATGATTCTGATTTTCCATAGGATTTCTTTACGGAAGGATTTCTTCCTCATTTTAACACTCCTCTTACAGATCTGTCAGACCCTATAGTTACTCCCACATTACCAGTACTTCCTTCTTCAGTTGGAGGAACTCTCCCATCTATGGAGTCGACACCACAAGGGTTGTGGAATTATGGAGACATTGTGAGCCTTCTACCACTTCCCCAATAGACGGTCATCACAACACTGATAATGTGGAATCCTGCAATCCCATTCGTCCCAGGTACTACAATTCACATAACACCCTCTATAAGTGGAACCCATTAGATGCCAGGTTCCACTCCTATGGTGCCACAAAGAATACCTTCGACTAGTGCCACATATAGTGCTCCATACAACACTCAATGTGGCACTATGGGCTCGATTCTCGTTTCCCAACAACAAGGTCGGTAGCCAATGTATAGTTCCAACTCCCAGATTCAAACATTTGGGGTAGTTCCACATGACGACGGGGAATTTCACAGTTCCCTCGCCGTTCTTAAGCATGCATGGACAGTCGTTGATTGACATGAGTGTTCCCTCTGTCAATCAAAGCCATACGGTTAGTTCTGTGTCAGTTGGGAATCCACAAGGGATTCCCACCCAAACCATGGTGGCACCCTACTCACAAGCTCATATGAGTCAAGGGGGCACCACTTATACTGGGGGAAACTTCATACCGCAGTATCAAAATCCTCATGGCAATCCCATCTACAACACCGTACTACAAAGCAACTGTTACACCACGCAACCCATGTACACCATGGGGAACCAAATTATGGGAGGAGCACAGAGCTCCTCAAGTCATCCGTCATCACCATGGTCCGAGTTGGGGGCACCCAACAATTTTCCTTTTTTGGTAACACTTGATATCCCCTAATTATACAAGTTGACAAATGACCCCATCTACCACAACTTACAATGGCCGCTGATCCCGCATAAAATATCGACGAACATTCCTAAGTTCAACAGAAAACAAGGGGAGGATCAAGGCACTCATGTCACCACCTAACATCTATGGTGTGTTTCTAACTCTATGGTGGATGATAGTGTCCGGTTACGTCTTTTTCCCCGCACCCTCACTAGAAATGCTGCAAAGTGGTATATTGAGTTACCACGCGCGTCAGTGAATACCTTTGATGCTTTAACGATGGAGTTCCTAAAGCACTTTCAGTTACCTATTCGTTATGAGACAGGGATGGAGCTCCTTACTTTGTTTCATCAGGATACTGCCACCCACATCTCCGATCATATCCATGAATGGAGACGTAGGCAGAGGTTAGTCAAAGCTCCCATCCCTGATTTTCTCTTAACAGACTGGTTCTGTAAGTTGTTGCTTACACAAATCGCTAGAGATGTCACTCTAGGTGGTTTTGTCAGAGAGGACCAATCCATACGTCGTGACCAGCACTTAGATTTGATTTATTCATAGTCTGACACTCTCTACGAAATTATCCCCTATGCTCCAGGTAACCCCAATCCTCCCACCACTCAGCACCCTCGAGGGCATGCTGACGGGATCATCGACGCAACCTCCGAGGTCGTTGTAAAACAACTCAGTGGTTTCGTTGCCAAGCTGGCAGTGGACCCCTCTACCAAAGCGACTACTCTTCCTTCCACTACGATTAACTCTGTGCAGTCTACACAAAAATCCGATAGCAAGAACAAGAAGAATAAGAACAAGACCACTCCTTCTGAGGAGCAGTCATCTAAGCAGCCCAACCCAAAATAGAAGGTCATTGCGCCTACTAATACGGAAAAGGATAAAGGCACCAACTATTCGTGCAAACTCTGTCTTGAAGATCACGTAACTTGGCGTTGTCCACGTCTTCAAGAATGCACAGATTACCTTACCAAGAATGGATGAAATCCTTTTCCTAATCAACAACAGCAACATCTCATTGCCAACCAACCACCACCCACATCAAGGGGCAGTGGCGGTTCGCAACACCCTTCAGCTAGCGAAGGAAGTTCTACCGTTTACACATTTGAAATGGTAGAACTATCAACCAGAGCCAAATCTTATGAAGCTCATGTCGCTCCGGTAGCAGAATCATCCACAGGTCAAAACCCATCGTTGCCCAACGATTTATGAATTGAAAGGCCAGTTGAGGAATTTGTAATCCGACCCCCCAAAGGGGCACTTTGACGCACAATGCACAACACATCTGCACATGCCACCCAACACTACAACATCGTAGACGATTTGGCGCAAGCACCGTCGGCTATGTCAGCACTCGAAGTATTACAAACATGCCCCAGCCAAAGGAAAGCTTTTATTTTAGCTATCGGGGGTATTGACCCTACGGATTCCATGCTTGCTATTTTTGACATGGACAAGTGTAAACCTCCCCTTTCCCACCAGCTTGCATTTTAGGTGCATATCACTTCGAAAGGGAAAGGTATACACCGAACTGTCATCGACAAAGGTGCTTCAACTTGCGTCATGTCGGCTTCATGTTGGCTTACCTTGGGTTCCCCAACCCTTTCAACACTGTCGAACTCCCTTAAATATTTTGATGGCCACACCTTTGTCCCAAAAGGATACTTAGCCAGTTTTCACATCACTTTGGCTGGGAAAACCGTAACAGTGGATGTAGAAGTCATGGACAAGAGACTCAACTATAATATGTTGCTGGGTCACAATTGGACATATGTCATGATGGCCATCATATCCAGTATCTTTCGTATCATCCTACTTCCATTGGATGGAAAGGTCATCACAGTGGATCATTTGTCTTTCTGCACCCCTGATTATTCACCATTACCAAGTGGCTCTGTACCCCTAGTAGGAGGTGTAACTGACAGTTTTATCAATATAGGTACCGATTTGTTGAAGGCTTCCTCCCTGATGGGTTGTTTTCCTCTTCCGTCACCACAGGTTCAAAAATCAGTCAACATTCTTTCATTAATTCCTCATGAACTGACAGATCCCTGGATCCCAACAATGCCTTCAGACCTTGACACATTCGGAGACCAGATGCCGCCGTCACAGGCTGAATCATCCTACCAAGGAATTCTATCCACATCCACATCTCTAGTCATGTTGACTATCGCCGATGGTACCACCCAAATTCCCATAACCACTCCTCCTTTAGATCCATGCGATCAACTCCCATCGACGAACGAAGCCGTTCACGAAATCATGAGTTTTGGAGAGCAACATTGGGGGGATTGGCATCTTTGGGGTCCGACACCTTATTCGGACATGATGCCTCTTCAAATCCTATCCTCTGACATAAACAGAATCATATCCCCACCCTATACAAGCATCCAAACTTTTGGGGTGGAAGAAAATATGGACAACACTTCCAGGTCAATTCCCATAGATATCTATGTCATGACAGACATCGTGGAAGACACCCAGATGCGAGCAGATTGTAGTCCTGAGGAAATTGCAAGCTCCACCTACCTCCATGAGGAATTCCATGATGAATTTCTTTGGTCTCATGAGGAAATGCCCGACTTTAATTCGTCATTTGTCGTGCATGAGATCCAACTTTACGATGAAGCAAAACGTAATGGGTGGCCAATTCCTTCCCTCGAAATAGCCGTTGAACCCATGCCCGGCCCCATGACTAAAGAAGAACGCCTACTATACCTCAAACAACTAGATAAAACTCGTCGAGATGCTGATTTAGCACTCGCAGCTCACAAGGAGCAGGTACACACCCAATTTGCGAAAGAGGTTAGGTTCTGTTCTTTCCAAGAGGGCAATTTCGTATCGCTATATCATCCAAAAGATAATCTCTTGGAGGCATGCACGCTTCGACGCATTTGGCTAGGTCCCTATGTCATAACGAAAGTCCTCCCCTTGGGGGCATATGAACTACAGGACTGGGATGGAATCCAACTCAAGGAGCCCACATACAGGCTCTATCTGAAAAAGTATTGTGCCTAGTGTTGCGTTGGGCATGTGCTTTGTAATTTTATGTATTCATAAGTTTTTCTTACCTTTTTGATGTGATTGGATTTTTTTTTTATTTAGTGGGGTACTTGTCTCATGCATTCTTCTTGCAATGCAGATGTCGTCGTCACCCTTAGCATATGTAGGATACGCGGATGGTGCCAGTCGTCACACACGACACATTGCATTAGCTGCTTGGGTCATCTATACACTCGAGTCGGAACTATTTTGCTCTCCCTACTTAATACTGCCACCAACAATATTGCCGAGTACATGTCCGTTGTTTTGCTTCTCACGGAAGCGTCATCAAGGGGCATCTCTAATCTGGTGGTTAGGTTAGACTCCCATCTCATCGTTATGCAATTGAAAAACCATTATCATGTCTGTAATCCAGCCTTGTTACGTAACTATCTAAGGGTGCACCTCTTGGAGCGTCGATTTGAAATACTCACATATGAACATGTTCCTCGAGAATTAAATACCATGTTTGATTCGTTAGCTAACTATGTATTAGATTTGCATTTGTCTCATTTGTTATAAGCAGCATCCATGAGAAGTAAAACATTTACTAAAGTTAAAAAAATTTCACAAAAAACATTTTAAAACACATTTACACCACCAAAATACCAAAAATATTTGTATATATATATATAGATCAAAATTCAGTTTTTTACGTCAAAATATTCCAAAACTTGGATGATTTAAGTACCAAATGGCTCAAAGCCCAGCTACAAACACCCATATGGCTACACCAGAACACCTGCCAAAATGAGCCTATTGCTCTAGAAAAGCTAAAACAGCTCTAGCTACCCTCCGAGGAGGAACCAGAAACCGCTCAAGTACACCAACAGTGTGTCGTTGCATATGAGTGAGAATCTCCCTCATAGGAAGGGGGGGACACCCATAGTCAAACCCTCTAGGTTCCTCAGAACCTCGCGGATACTGTCAACATCACCCCCTCTAGCATGTAGTTGGCCGCCTCGTCGCACATAACGAAGTTCGCCTGCAGATCGTACTGGAGCCACATTTGTGTTAAGCATAAAAGTTTCATGTCAATTCTATCTCATTGTTAAAAAACATTACATATACATTCAAAAGTAGAAAAATACTTAAGTACTATCAAAACTTATTCTCACCTTGAGGACCCCAGTTGGTCCCAGGAGGTAGCATCAAGTCTAGGTCGCCGATAAAGTCCATGCCTTCATAGGCATAGTCATCAACAATCACGATCTGGCTGCGAAGCCATTGGAAGAAGTCTTCATCAAAAAGGTGCCAGAGTGGTCCTCCTCCTGTGCGAGGCTCAAGTGATGACCAATGACCTTGCCTTGGCTCCCTCGGATCAAAGGGACCTAAGCTCACCCGTGGGTGCATGACGGGTACCCTCTCAAGGAAAAATGAGACTATGATAGTACCGTACCCAAAACTGTGTTGGGTACGGGTCTTGCATGTTGTCAATTCTGCCTTCAACTGGCGAAGCACTACTTCACACTAGTTGAACATTTGGGGATGGACACAGTCAATGGCAAGCAACAGTTGGGCCTTTGTCACTACGTGGGGAATTTTTGACCCTGCCAATGACACAATCAACCATAAAACTGCCCTCATAGACCGAGATCGAATCCTCTCTATTGGGACTCTGTTGATGACTAGTACACTCTCAGGGATGCAGTAGATCTGTACCAGCTCTGAAGTAGATCGTGGATCTGACCCACCACCAGTAAGGTTTGCTTGTGCCCCACGGCATGACAAACTAGTCACAAAGTAAATGTCATCCCAGTCAATTGTCAGCTCCTGGTCTCCAATCCTGAACACTTGCTCGTGTTCATCCCAGCGCTGTATGACCCATCTCAGTAAATCCTCCTATCCTTTCATCAGCTCTAGCCTTGCATAATTCAACAAACCGTAGCGGTGCAATGCAAGTATGCAAGCTGGATCATTTCGCATCAGCAATTCCTCATTATCATCGACCCGTTCTCTCCTTAGGTGAGTCATTTCAGCCTAAAGCCTATGCAAAATAACCCTAAAAATAGTCAAAATGGGTCAAAATCACGTAGGAAATCCATGCATGAGGGTTTCAAATGTGCCCTACAGCCCTAATGCCCCTCCAAGTGCTACACAAGAAGGATTAACGCCCTCCAGTGGCTCGTACAGAGCATTTAACGCTCTCTACTGGCCATCTGGAGGGCGTTAGTGCATAAAAGTGGCTCTAGGGCACCTCAGATCTGCAAATTTTCCACCAAAAAATTGCTAAAAAAGGTTTAATAAAGCATAGAGAAAGTTTTTAGCTCTCACCTAGGACTGACGACACATCAAATGGTTGTCCGGACCTCTTGCAATAGTCCACAGAAAATTTGCTCCTCTTTAGCTCCAGTAAGCTCTCACAAACTTCAAAATAGTGAAAATGATGCATGTGAAAGGTCAAAACATCTCCTTATATAACTTTGAGAGACATGATTTTTTGAAAATCATTAAAGAGGAAATAGTCCTTTCTACATGATTTTTTATCATGCATAAACCCAGATAATAGGAATTGTTGATTTTTTACTGCTTTTGATGAAAGCACTTTCAGGAATGAAAAGCGGTAAGAGATGCATGCAAGTATTTATAGAGCATTGTTAGGGGTATTTTATTGCTCTTTAAAAAATATAAAAATCCCCAAGTTTTTGTCGTTGTGCTCGTTAAATCTATGCAACGATAGATAGAGCACTTTTGGAGACATTTTATTCGCTCTTTAAAAAATTTAAACATCTCCCAGTTTTTGTAGTAGAACTCGTTAAACATATATACCACAATCCATAAAAGCACTTTTTTGGGATATTTTATCACTCTTTAAACAATATAAACATCCCCGAGTTTTTCATCCTTTGCACTCATTAAATATATGCAAACAATGCTCTGAGCACCTCTTTTTTGATCTAGTTCCAGCTCATAAACTAAAAAAGACCAATGGAGCATCCCTTTTAGGCACTTTTTTCTTGCTCTTTAAACTGAAAAAATCCCGAGTTGTGCCTTGCTGCTCGTTAAACATGCTAAAGATGACCTGAGCATTCTTTCAGGTACTTTTTCTTGCTCGCTAAAAAATGAAAAAATCCTGAGTTTTCGTTACTGACCTCATTAAAGTGTCATGGCAAAACACGAGTTTAGTCTACCAGCTTGTACTCATAACAAAATGAGGTCGACATCTATTGGAAAAAGGTTTCTCTTTATCCGGGTTCAATAGATTAAATATGGAAAAGTAACTGATCCGGGTATACTATTAACCTTTTGTCGCACCCAATTAACAACTATGACAAAAGGACCACCATCGAGTCTCTCTTTATGATCTTTTCAGACTCTCTAAAGATGAAAAGATCACTGAGTAGTCTAATCTGGACTCTTTAAATACACAGGCAAGATATAGAGTCATTATTTTTACGATACATTTCAGACTCTTAAAATATGAAAAGATCGACGACTTTGCTTATCTGGACTCATTAAACTAATCAAATAGCGCAAAGAGTCGTTCTTTTTGTGATCCTTTTCAGACTCTTTAAACATGAAAAGATCGATGAGTTTACCCATCTGGACTCAGTAAAAAATCAGAGGGGGAAAGTGGACAATACAATTGTATCCTGTATTCGAAAGCATGGTTTGGCAGCATTCGTTCCCTTGAACATTGCACTCCGTCAGATAAAACTTCATTTTGATAGCCTCTCAGTATGAACTCTACCAACCTATGAGTTTTTAGCCTATATACCCTGATGTAATTACATCTCCATATCTTAATCACTCTGTAGTGTTCATGAGTCTAGTGTTGTCTGGTTAAAACCATTGTCGTGCCTTCTATTGTTCAAGAGTCCCTATTTTTTTCCTCTATCAACTGACCCTACATATCCTTTCATCATGCCCTCTTTTGTTTAGACCCAAAAGCTCAAAA
>APFE030578313.1:14873-133786 GCA_000404065.3 Pinus taeda
GTGATGGTCATTAAATGTCCATCACAATAAATCATTGTTGTTCATATGAAATGGTGGTAGTTGTTACAGTCGTTCTAGTTATCCCTCCGTCAGAGATCAAAAATATTTTTTGCATTTCATGTTTAGGTGTCCCATCAGTTTCGATCAGTTGCATTTCATTAGGAATGCCATAAATCTGACGGAATGGTTTGTGTCACTCATTCCCCTCGTGTTTGGCACTTCTCGCTCGGGTCTATTCATAAAAATCAAGTCTCGAAAGGTCATTTGCAACCCTGTTTCAATTTTTAGGTCATGATAAGTGTTCTCGGTCATTAGGTCTAGGGTGAAGTTAATTTGGTTTTTCAAAGTCTAATCAAGCAAGAAAGCCAGAGGGAG
Organism: Pinus taeda; assembly: GCA_000404065.3. Classification (NCBI taxonomy): domain Eukaryota; kingdom Viridiplantae; phylum Streptophyta; class Pinopsida; order Pinales; family Pinaceae; genus Pinus; species Pinus taeda. Next base: position 15,249 of record APFE030578313.1, read on the forward strand.
GCCCTCGATAGGTGGTTATCTCAAAGATTTTTATGATTATACATATAGATTAGGACTTCTCTTCAAAACTTTGTTTTGAAGATAAGTCAACATTTCATTTTTGTAATAAATTTTCAAAAAATTCAGTTCTTGAATTGTCCAGGCGCAGCCTTGGTCTCCTTTTCCAGATTATATCACAGCTATCCCTGCAAAAAATTGTCAAAGAAAATCATTATTTCAACCAAATTTAAGGAGGAAACCAAAAAGTCAGAGGTCTATTAATCCTGAAAAAGTGTCAAAGAAAAAACATTAGAAAGTGGGTTATGGACCAAGAAAAAATCAAATTGGAGTCTTTATAAAGATATTTCAATGAATTTTTAAATCATTGTACATGCCAAGGGTGAAGAAAATCATTCCAAGTTGAATTTGTGCGTTTGGGTAGAGATTGGTTCAACTTTCAGGTGCGTGACGCACTGGGTAAGGAGCACGATGCATTGGCTGCGCACGGCGCACTAGGATCAAATCGCCAGTGCTAATTTACAAGCGTGCGACGCATAGGGAGCGCGCAACGCACTGGGCAAGGCGCGTGACGCTTACAGTTTGGAGCCCAAAACTAGTTCGAAAATTCATCAAATCGCCTCCTCTTCACATAAACTTGTCAGGTAGGCTCGTCTCCATTGCCTTTTCTTTGTTTTTAATGGTGAATGTGATGGGTTCGTGAATGATTGCCGTGGAGATCAGATTTTGAAAGCCCTCCCTTTGTCAATATAAAAAGTGTTGTAGGGTTTGAAAACAGTGTGTTATCAAGGTTGTATTTTTCCCCTTTTCCCTTTGTTCCTCATTCCCAAATTCACCCATCATACTAACCCGTTAATTCCCTCATTAAACCTACATGACAATCCCTGAAATCCTAATCCCCCACCTCTATAAAAAACACCTTAATCCTACGTAATATCCCAAAAATCTAAAACCCTAATCCTATATTTACATTTCCCCTTCCTTCCCTAATTACATTTTATTTCCAAAGTCCCTAATTCCCTAATGTTTTCCCTTTCCTAATATTCCCTTGTGCATTTGTTTCCCCTTGGTCACAACATTGTTAGAGCAAAGAGCAGTTTGCATTCAATTGCACACACAATTTTATATATCAGCATACATATTCTAGATATCGTGTTTTCAGAGTCATGTCAGAGACGGATTCAGTCTATGAGTAGGAGTATGACAATGATTCTACATCTGAGGTTAATGTGCCACGAAGGTTTCACAAAAGTGGAAAAGGTGGTCAGCATGTCAGGGAGGAGCCTACTTATTTAGCTCAATTGCAGGCTTTCCCACTTGCAATGGATTGTTTTCAGCGTAGATCATGTTTCCAATACTGTGAGATGATCTCACAAACCCAACATCATCGTGAACTAGTTCGTTTATTTGTTCAACATTTACATGATGGCAATGTAAACCTCGCCAGAGTAAATTTCACTTTGTCACCAGAGACTATTGCTCAGGCCACCAGGATACCAAATGTAGGAGAGAAATGGAACAAATGCCAGCAGTTAGACAAATTCTACTATGAGCCATACATCAAACCTAGGTATATGAGACACCTGAGCACAATTTTTCCTTTCAGATTCCTAAGGGATAAGTTTGCACCATTGATGAAGCTCATCGTTCGGTATTTCAGTTGCAAGGGAAGATTCTCGCATCTCTATGCGTACCATGTCCGTTTGTTGATGCATTTCACGAGAGTACGTATGATGAACATTCCGTATTTCATGTGTCGCAACATAGAGAGGATGGTGACTTTAGTACAAAGGAAGACCCCATCACAGCAGCATAGAAGTATATACCATTACATGCTAATCAAGATCATAGTGATACATCAGTTGACACAACACGGCATTACTTGGGAGAATTTCATCCCCTGTGACTTCTTCACAGCACCTCAGCCACTTCCTGAGATATGTCATGATGAGGGAGAGCCTTCACACTAGCCAAACATTCTTGAGACCTAGCATATAAGTGCTCCATCATATGTGACATACCAGCGAGGCTACAGGGCCTTATTTGCATCTACACGATGAGTACTATCTCCACATCAGGTGGAAGGGGTCTCGTTGACTCTATCAACAGAGCGAGTATTATCTCAACATCGTGTGGAAGGGGTCTCTCCTTCTTCTTCAGCACAAGTAGAGATCCAAGACAGGGGCAAGAGGCCTATGCATGATGAGGGTCCTTCAGGAGGCTGGGACACGGATTTCACTATCATTGATGTTGACGCGAGCTCTCCTAGTTCGGAGCTAAAGGAGATCATCCTGGAGCAGAAGGCTGAGAATGACTCCCTGAGAAAAAAATTGCAAATGGCTAAGTGGGTGATAAACTACTTGGAGCAGCGTAATAAAAAACTAGAGGATGAACATACACTTTATGAGCTACGACAAATACGTGAGGATAGAGAATTGGACCGAAAGAGACCCGGTGATATGACACCGATTGATCGAGAGTCTATGCTCATCCGTGTTGACACTCATTTGGAGAAATTGTTGGCAAAGGAAAAGAGAGGCAAAGACATGCTTCGTCATATGAAAACTCATTATTGGTCTCATATGCATGTCTGCAAAGCAAAAATGAAGATTCTAAAGAGGCGATTGGGCAAAGCACTAAGACAACGGAAAAAGCCTTATACACTCAAAATCTTGGTCGAGTCTACATTGGCGGGGCATAATACATGATGCATGGTCTTCACTCCGAATTTGAGCAAATTCAAAGAATTTTTTGTCATTTTGAAAAACTTTGTCCTAAAAACAGGTTTTTTGGCTCAAAGCGTAGCGCGTCGACGCGCGCGCTTATGAATGGGACACTTTCTGGAGGAAAAATTTATATTTTTTGGTTTTACATGATAAGTTATGCATTCTCAGCTATTGCAAAAGAATTTCATCAAGTTATGGGTGATCAAAAGGCCGAAAAACACCATGTAAATCACCTTTCTGCACCTTTTGCACCAACAGGAAGTACTTCCGAGAGAATGACATTTTGTGGGGGAAAATGAGCCCCAAATTGAGAAATTCCACTTGGGCTAGATAGTAGACATCCAGGGCTTTCCAACTAGCTATTGTGAGCTTGATTTTGATGTCACGAAGTGCCCCAAAAGTAGGCTGAAAGGCGCATGGCGCATAGAGCTTAGGCACGGCCCGCATAGAGATTTTTGGCCAATTTTTCATTTTTCATCTCAGAAATTCGGCCAGTTTGACAAGTTTTGATTTGTGATGTCATTTTTTACTTCTCTTGATGTAAATTATTGAACATGATGTAATTTTGACACTTATTTAGTTTTCCTAGAAGATTCATTCACCAAAGAGTGAAAATTTAATGAATGAATTGGTTTCCTACCTTATAGAGGCAAGTTGTTTTGACTGCCTAGATTGTAGTGCTTTGTTTAGAGTTGGTTGAAACAGCTCCTAGGATGATGAGTTAGACACCTAGAGGAAAGGGAATGGGTTGGGTTTCCTATATTATGTATTTTCTAAGTCATTTTCAGGGTTGGACTCTTGGGAAAAGCTTGACACTATATTGTACATCCATTTCCGCATTTTTGGCAAAGGAAAGACTAGGGTTTTGCAGCACTGTTTGGGATTGATGTGGCTTTATATGTTGAGGGTGTGCTTCTTTCAGTATTCGTAAGTTGTTTATGTGTATCATTTTCCTTCTCTCATCTTCTGCAATTGAACAAATGAAGTGTTAAGGTAGAATCCATAATTTGTTCTGCTCTATCTTTAAGTTTGTTTGATTTTCCATGTTTTCATCTCTTTATGGAGAATCCTTGAAAGCTTCTTGCTCTCCTTAAATTATCACAAGTCAGATATAGCCATTCATTCTATTTGAAAGCATCAACACAAATGCCTACATTGCCCCAAGTAGACCTCTGCAAAAACTGTGTCTCATCCCCGCACCCAAAATTGCCATTCCATTAGATTCAACAAAAACTCCAAAAAATCAATTTGAAACTCCTTGTACTTCATACCTAGCCTAAAATTAATTACCAATTTAGTCATCTTGAGCCTCATTGATTACCTTTTGCCAAGATTGACTTGGAGAGAGCCCTCTCCTGTCCTCGTAGTGCTAGCTACGAGGCTGAGCGTGGTTTGATGTAGCCTTGCGTTTTACCTTATTTTTGCCTAAGGTATATTTGAGTGCTAACATAGTGGCGACCATAATGGGGAAGGAAAATCTCAATGGTTTGCTTGATGATGTGTTTGTTTCATGAATCTTAGACGGAGTCTAAACTCACGCCAAGTAGCTTTCGAAATGCTTTTGCCATGCATAAGCGAAAGTAGATAAACGCTGCTTCAGTCGATCTCTGGTTAGCTTGTGAGCACTTGATTTGCAAATCACCCCAGTAAACTTGTTCGTTCTAGACCTTTGGATGATTGAGTCTAGAAGTCGATAGGGTGAATTACTTATATTCCTTTGATCTTTTGACGAAACACACTGGCTTCAAGATGACATACTAGAGATAACCCAGATCCTAATCCACCTCCTGTCTACGAAAATCCGAACTTGATTCGAAAACTCCTTCGTCAAGAAAGCTCTGCGATTCCCGTGATTAAATCCTATTCATGTCCTACAATTTTTTTAATATATTGAAGAACTTGCTTTTGATGAGAAGTTTGAACTGTCATTGTTCAAAACCAAGTCTGAAAATTCTCTTGATTTTATAGTTCGAAATCCTGATTTCACTGCCGCTCTTCAAATCAAAAAGTCTAACAAGTCTATTGATAATTTCATTTTAAGACAGCTCCAAACTACAATTGAGGTTACGAATATCATTTATTTTCTAGAAACTGCATCTGTTACCATTGGATCATCCATTACGACATCCACCTCTAGAGATCCTACTGAACCTCCTTTCATTCCCACCATTCGTGTGCAACCTATTACTTTTTATCAGAAGTCTGCAATCAATTCGCCTTCATCCACTGTTTCCATGCCTAAAACTGCATCTCCTCCGCACACACCTCCACATACACCTCACACCTCAACTGCACATACTCCCCCAACATCTCCAAGGCCGACTGCAAATCCACCGAGAGCCATGGCTGCCAGATTTGCACCCCTTGCTTTGCCGACGAATTTGGTTCCTATGCCTGCTGATTATCAAAGCAAGGTTCCTATATTCGATGGCACACCATAGATTATATCAGCTCAACAACATATTGTACGAATGACAGACTTTTTGGACCTACATGAAATTGATGCAGAAAATGTTTCAATGAGATTGTTTGCCCAGACTTTTGGAGGAGAGGTTCGTAAATCGTTCAGAGCTTTACAAGAAAGGAGTATCAACACATTACAGGAACTTGATACTTTGTTTCTAGATCAGTGGGAAATGACGAAAGATCTGTTGCAAATCATTTCAGAGTATACCAACATCAAGCATAATCCTGGTGAGTCCGTTCAGGATTATATTATCAGATTTAATGCAGTGTATAATGCAATTCCAGATGACTTAAGACGATCTAAAAAGTCAGCTTTTCTTAAATTCCCAGACGATTTTGATCCGGAAATGGCTTATTCACTATGAGACAGAGATCCGCCTAGCTTAGAAGATATGCAAAAGAATTCCGTTAGTGTTGAGGCGAATATGAATGATAAGAGAGAACAGTTGAAAGCAGAGAAAAGAGTGACTATAAAGGAAGAGCCTACATCAGAACCACCTTGGCTTCGTGAGATGGAAAAAATGTTCAAAAGAATGAACCTTGATAAATCAGGAATGTAGATTCGTAATCCAAATTACTGTGGCCAGCAACAGCCACAGTTCAAAATTAAGCAGCGTGAACAAAGAGCACAAGAGCCAGCAGCCGAGCAGCAAATTAAGACTCCTCTTTTACAGAATTTTGTGAGTGAAGACTCAGATGATGATGCTGATGTAGTAGGGGATCAAAATCACTTCTTTACTCCTGACGATCTGCCCATTTACATCACTGAGGATGAAGAGTATGTAGAAAGTTCAGCTACCCAGAAAGATGAAGATTTTATCTTAGCAAATGATGCAGATTTAGATGATTACCAAAGAGGATATTTGAATGCCTAGTCCACTCAACAGAAGCAGTACTCGTTCAGAAACCGAGATGTGCCCATAAATCCAATTCAAAAAATAAAAGAAACTACAGCACCAAAGACAGATTCACCCATAGCACAGAAGAAAGGAAAAGAGACAATTGATCCCACAACTAGTAAAATATCATCAGCAGAAAAGGTGAATCAAACAAGTATAATCAAGGATAAGAAGGAAGTTCCAGTCAAAGAAGTTGAAAAAGTTGCAGCATTTAGTTTGGAAAATGAAATTTCCAAATTAAAAATATCCATTCCTTTGACAGAAATCATGAAGAACAACAGCTATCGTGGTCAAGTCTGCAAAATTTTGAATTTTTATACAATGTTTGACACGGTAAATGTTGAAGATGATTAGCCATAATTGATATTTTGGCCTGCATTAGATGGTGAGATCCCTGACAGTGATGTTCCTCCCTTTTATATCAGTTTGAGATTGCATGAATATGTATTGCACAATGCTATGTTCGATTCGGGTGTTTCGCACAATTTGATGCCAAAGGCAATCATGGAAAAGCTAGGTCTAGACATTACAAGGAAATATCATGATTTGTATTCATTTGATTCCAGCTGTGTGAGGTGTATCGTGCTCATAAAACATTTGGTTGTTAGCTTAGACCAAACTCCAGTGAAGAATGTCTTGATGGATGTGGTTGTGGCGGACATTCCTCCGCGATTTGGGATGCTCCTTTCAAGATCTTGGGGGGCAAAATTGAAAGGTACACTACAGTTAGATTTATCTTACGCAACAATTCTAGTCTTTGGTCAAATGAGAAAGTTATATTGAGAGCAAAAGATGAAATACATGATAACCAGCAAAGAGAAGCCAACCAATCATCTTGTAAATTATGTACATACCGATTTAGAGTTGTTTGTGTTGCTTGCTGATAGTTTTAATGATATAGATAGTCAATTAGTTCAGGTGGAAGATATACCAGAAATCACTAAGAATTTTAGAGAAGTTATGCAAAAAGAAAGGAGAGAAAATTAAACTACTGTGGAGCAATCAGCTAAAGAAAATGGGCAGCAAACAGGAAAAACAGAGCTGGTGCAATTTCAGCATTTAGAGGATGATGAAGATGGTCTTTGGACCATGGATTTTGATGGCGCAGTAGGTAGTGAAGGTGCTGGAATTGGTGTTTGGATTCGTAGTCCATTTTCTACTATGGATAAGGTTCCAAGCAAAGTGAGAGTGTGTTCCTACAAGCTAGCATTTGATTGTTCTAATAATGAAGATGAATATGAGGCTCTAATTGCTGGCCTTAAGATCCTTAGAAATCTGAAAGCGAAAAGGATTGCAGTCTATGGTGATTCAAAGTTGGTGATAAAGCAGGTTAAGGGTGAGTTTCAAGCCAAGCATCCTCGCATGAGAGCTTACCGAAATGTAGTCTTAGATATTCTGAAGTTATTTTTTTTATCATACCTTGACATATGTGCCTCGGATACAAAACGATGTTGCTGATGGACTTGCTAAGGCAGCAAGCAACTTAAAAATTCTGACGAATTCCAGCAACAATTTTGAGATTCATGTGAAACATCGTCCCACCGTTCCAGACAATCAACAATGTTGCCAAGTCTTTCAGGATGACGAAGAGATTAATCATTTTCTGCAGAATAAGGGTAAGTTCAAAGACACCTCCATATATACAGAACATGATGATGGTAGTGATGATATACAAATAAATGAAATGGAAATACTGCAACTTAAAGATAACATAATTCCTAAGGGATTGATCCCTTTGGAGGAACTCTTCGACAAAAATGATGTAGCACGTAAACCAACATTGAGGCCAACTGAAAAGGGTGTTGAAGAGGTAAATATTGGGACAACTGAGAATCCCAAGATGGTAAAATTATCAAAGTCATTATCACCAAAGGTAAAGGCAGAGTATGTGAAATTGTTTTCTTTATTTTGTGATGTTTTTGCATGGGATTACTCAGATTTAAAAATATATGACACTAATATCATTCAACATACTATCCCCATTAAATCAAATCAGAAGCCTATTCGTCAAAAGTTGAGGAGAATCAATCCAAAGCTGCTACCATCGATTGAAAAATAGGTAAACAGATTATATAAGTCAGGAATCATTGTGCCTATCCGATTTTCAGATTGGATATCAAATTTGGTGCTCGTGAGAAAGAAAACAGGTGATATCCATTTATGTATTGACTTCAGAAATTTGAATAAGGTTTCATTAAAAGACAATTATCCGCTACCAAAAATGGACTGCATATTGCAGTGACTAGTTGGAGCATCAAGAATTTCCCTACTCGACGGCTATTCAGGATATAATCAAATTTTAGTGCATGAAGACGATCGTGACAAAACTGTGTTTACCACTCCGTGGGGAATGTTTCATTATGCAAAAATGTTGTTTGGTTTGAAGAATGCAGGAGCCACCTTTCAGCGTGCAATGGACATGGCTTTCGCGAATGAGAAAGATGTATTTTTAGTTGTTTACCTTGATGATTTAACTCTCATTTCAAATTCTGTTGAAGAACATTTATATCATTTGAAAGTTGTTTTCCAAAAGTGCAGAAAATATGTCATTTCGCTGAATCTGAAAAATAGTCTTTTTGCCAAGCATGAGGGCAAGCTCCTTGGCCACATCATATCGAAAGATGGCATCCATGTTGACCCTCCACGTGTTGAAGCCATTCAGAAAATTGAACAGCCCCGGAACAAGAAATAAATACATTCCTTTAATGGTAAACTGAATTTTCTGCATCGCTTCATTCCAAATCTAGCGGAGCATCTTAGAGAAATCACGAGAATGCTGAAAAAGGACAGTCACGTAAAGTGGATAGAATAGGTAGTGAAATCATTCAATTTAGTGAAATTAGCTCTTTCTTCAGCTCCTATTTTAATCAGCCCAGACTACACGCAGGACTTTATTTTGTTCTCATTTTCTTCTGGCCACACTTTGGCAGCTGTATTAATGTAGAAAAGGGAAGGAGTTGAAAATCCCATTGCCCTTTTTAGTCAGATTATAAGAGATGGAGCATTGAAATACAACATTATTGAGAAACAAGCACTTGGGCTTGTAAAGGCCTTGAAAGATTTCCGTGTATATATATTGCATTGCCACATTATAGCCTATGTTCCTAACGCAACAATTAAAGATATTTTGGTACAAGCAGATCCAAAAGGAAGGCGGGGTAAGTGGATTGCTGCGTTGTTGGAGTATGGTGTGGAGATTAAACAAACCAAACTAATCAAAGTACAAGGACTTGCCAAGTTAATGGATGAAACGAATCTGCAGGTTCTAGATATAAATTTGATTGCTGCCATGTCCGATGAAGATGAGGAGAGTTCATCAGTTCAGGTATCTGACATGTTTCTTTCTTCCCCTTGGTATGCTGAAATTTTATATGTACTTCAGAATTTGTCTTCACCTCCCGGAATGCCTAGAAATAAGAGTAGAACATTGAAATTAAAAGCTACAAAATTCTGCATACTAGATTTTGCATTGTTTTGGAAAGACCCTGGTAGAATGTTATTGAATTTTTTGGTAGAGGAGGAAGCCAAAAGAGTTGTGGAAGACTTTCATAGAGGAGACTGTGGAGGCCATCTGTTTTGGAAAACCACAACGAATAAGATTATAAGGGACGGTTATTATTAGCCTTCGCTATTTTTAGATGTATATAAGGCTGTTAAAAATTGTCACGAATGCCAAATTTTCAAAAGGAAGCAAAAACTACAGCCTTTGCCTCTCAAACCAATTGAAATTAGTGCACCTTTTCAGATGTGGGGATTGGATTTCATCGGGGAAATCCCTCTGGCATTGTGAGGACATCATAGATGGATATTGACAGCCACGGACTACTTCACGAAATGGATTGAAGTGATTCCTACTCGACAAGCCACGGATGCGGTAATTATCTCTTTTCTTGAAACCAATATTTTGTCACGTTTTGGGTGTCCAAGTAAGTTAATCACAGATAATGCAACGACATTCAAGTGAAAAGGGATGGTCGAGTTTTGCTATAAGTACAAAATCAGCTTGGGACATTCAACCGCATAACATCCTTAGGGAAATGGATTGGCGGAGTCATCTAATAAATCTTTGGTTAATATCATTAAGAAATTGCTGGAAATTAATAAAAAGGGCTGGCACAAGAAATTAGTGAATGCACCATGGGCTGATAGGGTGAGTCAGAAAAAGTCTATTGGCATGTCTCCTTTCGAGTTGGCGTACGGGACAAACATGGTTTTTCCTACTTCGCTTGTTGTCCCGGTAGTCAAATTGCTTCAAGAAGCCAGTAGTGAGGAATATCCTATGCACAGAAGGATTAATTAGATGATTCATTTACAGAAAACACGGGAGGAGGTATTTCAACATACTTTCAAGTTGCAGGAGCGCATCAAAAAGATTTATGAAAGGAAGGCAAAAGCAGACACATTTCAGCTAGATGAGGTAGTTTTGAGTTGGGATGCCTGACATGAAGACAAAGGAAAGTACGACAAATTTGAAAAATTATGGAAGGGTCCTTACAAGATTGCAGTGTATCGTGGCCAAAACACTTTTCTTCTTAAAGAAATGAATGGAGATGAGTGTCCTGGAGGGCCGATTAATGGTCAGTTGTTGAAGCGATACCACTTCTAAATATTTTCTGCTCATTTCATCATCATTGTATATATCGTTTTACTTCTATTTTATTGCACATGTGTACTAACTTCTCATCTTAAGTCTGGGGCTTGCGGTGAAGGCTAAAATTCTGAAAATGGATGTTAGTTGGTTTTAAGTTTGTCAAGTCAGTTGTCTCAGTCCTTTTAGTTTCGAGTCAGTTTTGGTCAAAGTGGTCTTCGGTTTTTAGTCAAATTGTCAAAATTTTGTGTTGAAATAATTACTCCATAGCCCAATGGATGAAGGCACTGTCTAGCTCTTATAGAGATCTGTTGTTCTTGGCATCTCCAAGGAGCTACCATCCCCATTGGAGCCAATTTTAGAGTCGGTCTAGCTATCCCTTCGTTAGAGATCAAAACTCGTTTTTGCATTTCATGTTTAGGTGTGCCATCAGTTTCGATTAGTTTCATTTCGTTACGCATGCCATAAATCTAACGAAATGGTTTGTGTCACTCATTCCCCTCGTGCTTGGCACTGCTGGCTCTGGTATATTCATAAAAATCAAGTCTCAAAAGGTCATTTGTAGCCCTGTTCAATTTCTAGGTCATGATAAGTGTTCTCGGTCATTAGGTCTAGGGTTAAGCTAATTTGGTTTTGCAAAGTCTAATAAATCCAGCAAGCCAGAGGGAGGCCCTCGATAGGTGGTTATCTCAAAGATTTTTATCATTATACGCATAGATTAGGACTTCTCTTTAAAACTCTGTTTTGAAGATAAGTCGACATTTCATTTTTTTAATAAATTTTCAAAAATTTCAGTTCTTGAATTGTCCAGGTGCAACCTTGGTCTCCTTTGGCATATTATATCATAGCTATCCCTACAAAAAATTGTCAAAGATAATCATTATTTCAACCAAATTTAAGGAGGAAACCAAAAAGTCAGAAGTCTGTTAATCCTGAAAAAGTGTCAAAGACAAAACATTAGAAAGTGGGTTATGGACCAAGAAAAAATAAAATTGGAGTCTTTATAAAGATATTTCAATGAATTTTGAAATCACTGTACGTGCCAAGGGTGACGAAAATCATTCCAAGTTGAATTTGTGCGTTTGGGTGGACATTGGTTCAACTTTCAGGCGCGCGATGCATTGGCTGCATGCGGCACACTGAGCTCAAATTTCCAGTGTTAATTTACAAGCGCGCGGTGCACTAGGCAAGGTCCGCAGCGCTTACAGTTTGGAGCCCGAAACTAGTTCAAAAACTCATCAAATCGCCTCCTCTTCACATAAACTTGTCAGGTAGGCTCGCCTCCATTGCCTTTGCTTTGTTTTTAATGGTGAATGTGATGGGTTTGTGAATGATTTCCGTGGAGATCAGATTTTGAAAGCCCTCCCTTTGTCAATATAAAAGGTGCTATAGGATTTGAAAACAGTGCGTTACCAAGGTTGTATTTTTCCCCATTTCCCTTTGTTCATCATTCCCAAATTCACCCATCATATTTCCCCATTAATTCCCTCATTAATCCTACACTACAATCCATGAAATCCTAATCCCCCACCTCTATAAAAAACACCTTAATCCTACCTAATATCCCAAAACCCTAAAACCCTAATCCTATATTTACATTTCCCCTTCCTTCCCTAATTACATTTTATTTCCAAAGTCCCTAATTCCCTAATGTTTTCCCTTTCCTTAATATTCCCTTGTGCATTTGTTTCCCCTTGGTCACAACATTGTTAGAGCAAAGAGCAGTTTGCATTCAATTGCACACATAGTTTTATATATCAGCATACATATTCCAGATATCTTGTTTTCAAAGTCATGTCAGAGATGGATTCAGTCTATGATCAGGAGTATGACAGTGATTCTACAGCTGAGGTTAATGTTCCATGGAGGTTTCACAAAAGTGGCAAAGGTGGTTAGCATGTCAGGGAGGATCCTACTTCTTTTGCTCAATTGCAGGCTTTCCCACTTGCAATGGATTGTTTTTAGCGTAGATCATGTTTCCAATACTGTGAGATGATCTCACAAACCCAACATCATCGTGAACTAGTTCGTTTATTTGTTCTACATTTACATAATGGCCATGTAAACCTCGCCGGAGTAAATTTCACTTTGTCACCTGAGACTATTTCTCAGGCCGCCGGGATAACAAATGTAGGAGAGGAATAGAACAATCGCCAGTAGTTAGACAAATTCTACTATGAGCCATACATCAAACCTGGGTATATGAGACACCTAAGCACAATTTTTCCTTTCAGATTCCTGAGGGATGAGTTTGCACCATTGATGAAACTCATCATTCAATATTTCAGTTGTGAGGGCAGATTCTTGCGTCTCTATGCATACCATGTTTGTTTGTTGATGCATTTCACGAGGGTACATATGATGAACATTTTGTATTTCATGTGTTGCAACATAGAGAGGATGGTGACTTTAGTACAAAGGAAGACCCTAGCACAACAACATAGAATTATATATCATTACGCGCTCATCAAGATCATAGTGATACATCAGTTGACACAGTCGGGCATTACTTGGGAGAATTTCATTCCCCGTGACTTCTTCAGAGGACCTCAGCCGCTTCCCGAGATACTTCATAATGAGGGAGGGCCTTCACACCAGCCAAACATTCTTGAGACCGAGCATATAAGTGCTCCATCATATGTGACATACCAGCGAGACCACAAGGCCTTATTTGCATCTACACGACAAGTACTATCTCCACATCAGGTGGAAGGGGTCTCGTTCACTCCATCAGCAGAGCGAGTATTATCTCCACATCATGTGGAAGGGGTCTCGCCTTCTTCTTCAGAATAGGTATAGATCCAGGAGAGGGGAAAGAGGCCTATGCATGATGAGGGTCCTTCAGGAGGCCGGGAGATGGATTTCACTATCATTGATATTGATGCGAGCTGTCCTAGTTCGGAGCTAAAGGGGATCATCCGAGATCAAAAGGTTGAGAATGACTCACTGAGAAAGAAATTGCAAATGGCTAAGTGGGTGATAAATGAATTGGAGTAGCGTAAAAAATAGCTAGAGGATGAACATAGAGTTTATGAGCTGCGGAAAATCCGTGAGGATCGAGAATTGGCCCGAAAGAGACCCGATGATATTACACCGATTGATTGAGAGTGTATGCTCATCCGTGTTAACATTCATCTGGAGAAATTGTCGGCAAAGGCAAACAGAGACAAAGACATTCTTCGTCATATGAAAACTCATTATTTGACTCGTATGCATGTCTGCAAAGCAAAAATGAAGATTCTAAAGAGGCGATTGACCAAAGCACTAAAATGGTGGAAAAAGCCTGATCCACTCTAAATCTTGGCCGAAGCTTCATTGGGAGGGCACAATACATGATGAAGGGTCTTCACTCTGAATTTGAGCAAATTTGGAGAAATGTTCGTCATTTTGAAAAATTTTGTCTTAAAAACAGGTTTTTTGGCTCAACGCGTAGCGCGTCGGCGCACGCGCTTATGATTGGGACACTTGCTGGAGGAAAACATTATATTGTTGAGTTTTTCATGGTAAGTTATGAATGCTTAGATATTGCCAAAGAATTTAATCAAGTTCTGGGTGATCAAAAGGCCCAAAAACACCATGAAAATCACGTTTTTGCCACCTTTTGCACCAGTAGGGAGTACTTCTGGGAGAATGACATTTTGAGGGGGCAAATGAGCTCGAAATTGAGAAATTCCACTTGGGATGGATAGTAAACATCCAGTGCTATCTAACCACTTATCGTGACCTTCATTTGGATGTCGGAAAGTGCCCCAAAAGTAGGCTGAAATGCGTACGGCGCATAGAGCTCAGGCGCGCAGCACATAGAGATTTTTGGCCAATTTTTCATTTTTCATCTCAGAAATTCGGCCCGTTTGACTAGTTTTGATTTGTGATGTACTTTTTGACTTCTCTTGATGTAAATGATTGAACATGATGTAATTTTTACACTTATTTACTTGTTCTAGAATATTCATTCACCAGAGAGTGAAAATTTAATGAATAAATTAGTTTCCTACCTTATAGAGGCAAGTTGTTTTAACTGCCTAGATTGTAGTGCTTTGTTTAGAGTTGGTTGAAACGGCTCCTAGGATGATGAGCTCGACCCCTAGAGGCAAGGGAATGGGTTGTCTTGCCTATATTATTTATTTTCTAAGTCATTTTCAGGGTTGGACTCTTGGGAAACACTTGAAACTCTATTGTACATTCATTTCCGCATTTTTGGCAAAGGAAAGACCAGTGTTTTACAGCAATGTCTGGGATTCATGTGGCTTTATGTGTTGATGGTGTGGTTCTTTCAATATTTTTAAGTTTTTTATGTGTATAATTTTCGTTCTCTCATCTTCTGCAATTCAACAAATGAAGTGTTAAGGTAGAATCCATAATTTGTTATGCTCTGCCTTTAAGTTTGTTCGATTTTACATGTTTTCATCTCTTTATGGAGAACCCTTGAAATCTTCTTGCTCTCCTTAACTTCTCACCAGTCAAATCAAGCCATTCATTCTCTTTGAAAGCATCAAGACAATCACGTACCTTGCCCCAACTAGACCTCTGCAGAAACTGTGTCTCATCCCCGTACCCAAAATTGCCTTTCCCTTAGATTCAACAAAAACTCCAAAAAGCAATTTCAAATTCCTTGTACTTCATACCTAGCCTAAAATTAATTACCAATTTAGTCATCTCGAGCCTCATTGATTACCTTTTGCTGATATTGACCCAGAGAGAGCCCTCTCCTGTCCTCGTAGGGCTAGCTACGAGGTTGAGCGTGGTTTGATGTAGCCTTGAGTTTTACCTTATTTCAGCCTAAGGTAGATTTGAGTGCTAACAATCACTATCTGTTGTTGGGTCGCTAATTTGTCATTATTTTTATCACTTTTTATTTCCTATTTCACCCATTTCTATGATTCTTTATCACGTCGTTTATCATAATTTATCATATAATTCGATTTTATAATTATTTATGCTCTTATGGATAAATACTAATTTTCTCCTTTATTCTTTAATAAATTGATGATTATTGTGAATTATTTTACCAATGATGATTTATTAATGGATTTGTTGTAACATCACTCATGATTTTAGCCTTCAAGATATTTTCCAAATTGCAAACTTGATCTCCGACTCACAATTAAATATTCCAACTCAGAATTTCACTAGATTAAGGAGCCATAGTTTTGCATTAAGAATTTGGACAAATGAAGGAGAATCTAGAAAATCTGAAACATGGCTTTTGTCCAGAATTGACCGAGTTAGTTTTTCCATGAGAAGATTTCAAAATTTAGATTTGTATTAAGAGAAATGGAAGGTTCTTCGAAGATGATTTTCTCAAATTTGTTGTTGCAGCCATTTTCCAAATGCTTTCAATTGCAATACCAAATTCAACTTGTTTCCTTCTCAATCTTGATGGAAAGATCTTTCAGATATGATCTTGATGATCAATTTATTTTTTATAATCCAAATTTGTAATAGAAATCATTTTCTAATAAGCTTTGTTGTAACTTCTTTTGCTCTCTATGTATTTAAATGAGAACAGAGATCGAAGAGAGAAGATAATATGAGGAGAATAGGAGGAGAATTAAAGGATAATTGAGAGATAATTAGGAGATAGGAGATGGTCAATTCTTAGATAGGATGTAGGAGAATATATAAGAGATAAGAGATGAGAGGATGCAAAATTGTTGAATTTGAGGCAAAGCTAATAGCTTCATTATGCTATAATTATTTATGTCATATGTTTTAATGAAGGAACTTATCGATTGAGTTCTACATCAGTTATTTGTAATCTGATCTGAGTTATTTCTCAAGGCGGAACTAACTTTTGGAAATTTAGGCCCACTACCTTTGACGAGGTTATGCCTTGAATGTGTAAATTAGTGTATTTATGTGTTTGTTTATTTGAATTTCAATTGTCATTCCTTGAAGTAGATTTCCTTTCTTTTAATTAATTTATTGTTTGTTGCATTTTCCAGATTTGTTATTTCATCCAATTTATAGATTTCATTTAATTTGCTGCTATAGATTATCATTTGAATTCTGTTCAGTGCAATAGATTAAATTCCCAATTTAGCTATGTGCATGGTTTAATCTAGAAATTATTCAAGTTTTGTCATGAGCATAATTGTTTTTCCTATTATTTACTTTCTTATTTTTAATTTTATATTTATTATTCAAGTCTTTAATTCTATTTCTTGTTAAATGAGATTGATAGTATATAACACAATCATATAAAACTAGCCTTTATTGTTGGTATTGTTATACATATATTTTTTCGATTGCCTTGAAATAAAAATATGCTCCTCTGGTTGATAATTAATGTCTAGGAGATTAGTTGTTTAATTTGTTTATTAAACAATTAATTTACCCAACATCAATCATTATAATCGATATTGATGATGGACCTTGAATGTCACTATAACAACTATACTTTTGGCAGTGCCATGTTTGGTGCCATTCAATTTTTGGTGACTAAAGCCATGGTCCCCCACCATTACTCATATGCAATGGTGATGGTCACTATCCGTCATTATAAATCATTATTAGTGATGGAATTTTAGTGTCACTACAACACCTATATTTTTGGTGATTCCACCCTTGGTGATGTTCATTTTTTGGTGACGAAGGCTATGATTCGTCACCATTTCTCATATGAAATGGTGATGGTCGCTATGCATTATTATAAATCATTATTGGCGGTGGACTTTGTATGTGATTACAACACTTGTACTTTTGGTGACATTCAGTTTTTGATGACCAATGCTCTTTTGATCGGCATAAATAAGCTTATGAGTCATTTTTCTCCCCTCACTAATGCGATAATATCTTTTAAACTTTTATTAGTGGTTCAATAAATATGTTTTTTCTTCAGCGGCACTTTAATACACCACAGTTTGCATTCAGCGGAGAAGTGCACCCAGTAGCAGCCTTGGTTTGTGTGCAAATGGGTTGAATTTTCACTAGACTTTATCTTCGTTTGTGAAGGTGTTTCTCCTTCAATAGTACTTCATCTCAGTAGCTACACCTTTTGCACATGCATAAGGCCTTGGGGTACATGTTACAGATTCCAATTTTGTTGTGAGGGTATAGTAACAATGAAAGAAGAACATCAATTTTAGGCATCTTGTGGTTTTTGTATGCAAGCATGCTTGTCTAATGTTTCGCAAACTTATATATGGCCATATTTAGTATACTTTTATAGTTTGACTTAGATGCTCAATATTCTTAGTTTAGGCGTTTTCCTTCATACTATTTTATGCACATATTTATCTTTAAGAAAAGTGCACAATAGTGAAGGATTCTATATTTTGAGTTGGGGACACTCTTGTAGGTAGGAGGTACTCTACTCTAGAGAGATTCTATCATAGATATTAGGTGGTTTATACATGATAGATCTAAGTCCCTAACTCCTTCACAAATTCCTTGCCAGACGAGACACTGGTGGACAAAGTTCCAAGTCCCTAAATTTTCCAAAAACCCACTTGAGCCTAGCTATCTAGCCTAAAATCCTTTACATTCTAGTCATCTCTTGGCTTTGTTTCCATAGAGAGAGCGCTCTTTGGTTTGGCAGGGCTAGCTACCAAATTAAAAGCTTGGTCTGTAATTACCTTCATCAATCTCCTCATCGGCCTGGTACATTGTGGAGGATATCAAAGGGTATGAAAATAAGGGAGTGCCAAGGTGTTGTAGTGAATGTAAGGTTCCCAAGTCATGGAAGAATGTAATGCTAGTTGTGAGCTCATGAATGCGAAGGTGTGTTAGGGAATGCTAGGGCATGCCAACATGTGGCAGACAGTATGGAGACATGTCAAACAACCTAGATGTGTGAAGTGCTAACGCATGCCAAAATGTACAAGCATTGCAAGTCCCTGCCTCCTCTTATTCCATATACTATCCATTTATGAAATTTCCTTTGGATATTTGGTGCATTTCATTCTCTTATTCATAACTATTTTTCCCTCCACCCACTTTTCATAACATCAATAACCATTAGGTAGGGATCTAGAGCTTTGATGCTTCTATGCTTGGTTAGTAAAATATTGCCAACACTTTAATTTATTGAAAGTTGTATAATTTAAAATTTATGAAGTTTCAAGGTCTAATTTTTAAAACTATAATTCTTTAAAAATTCCTAGCTCAATGGAAGGGCACCTGATCTACAAGCAGGAGGTTGGTGATTAGATTCCGTCATGCCCTGACATCCATATGGAATGGTGATGATCAATTTTTTGTGACAAATGCTCTTTTGACCAACACCAATGAGCTTTGGTGACATTTTTCGACCCTCACCAAAAATATGAAATGGTAATGGTCAACGAACACCACCATATATATGCATGAATAGTGACGACCCTCAAAGGTCCATAGCCATAAATCGTTGTTGTTGATATTGAAATAGTGATAGTCGATGCCCGTCATTATAGTCATTATTCGTGACAGACATTAAATGTTAACACAATGCCTATACTTTTGGAAATGAGGCTTTTGGTGATGGTCAACAATTGTCAATATATATATGCACCAATAGTGACGACCGTTAAGGATCCATCACAATAAATCATTGTTGTTCATATGAAATGGTGGCAGTCACTATCCATTGTTGGGTCGCTAATTTTTCATTATTATTATCACTTTTTATTGCCCATTTCACCCATTTCTACCATTCTTTATCACGTCATTTATCATGATTTATCATATAATTCAATTTTATAATTATTTATGCTCTTATGGATAAATACTATTTTTCGCCTTTATTTTTTAACAAATTGATGATTATTGTGCATTATTTTATCAATGATGATTTACTAATGGTTTTTTTGTAATATCACTCATGATTTTAGCCTCCAAGGTCTTTTCCAAATTGCAAATTTAATCTCCATCTCACAATTAAATATTCCAACTAAGAAATTCACTCGATTAAGGAGCTATAGTTTTGCACTAGACATTTGGACAAATGAAGGAGAATCTAGAAAATCTGAAACATGGGTTTTGTCTAGAACTGACTGAGTTAGTTTTTCCATTAGAAGTTTTCAAAACATAGGTTTGTATTAATAGAAACAAAAGGTTCTTCGAAGATGATTTTCTCAGATTTGTTGTTGCAACCATTTTCCAAATGCTTCCAATTTCAATACCAAATTCGACTTGTTCCTTCTCAATCTTGATCGAAAGATATTTGAGATATGATATTGATGATCAATTTGTTTTGTATAATCCAAATTTGTAATAGAAATAATTTTCTAAGCAGCTTTGTTGTAACTTCCCTTTTCTTTCTGTGTATTTAAAAGAGAACATAGATCGAAGAGAGTAGGATAATATAAGGAGAATAGGAGGAATTAGAGGGTAATTGAGAGATAATTAGGAGATAGGAGATGGAAAATTCTTAGATAGGATGTAGAAGAATATATAAGAGATAAGGGATGAGAGCATGCATAATTTTTTAATTTGAGGCAAAGCTAATAGCTTCATTATGCTATAATTATTTCTGTCATATGTTTTAACGAAGAATGTTATCTATTGGGTTCTACATCAGTTATTTGTAATATGATCTCAGTTATTTCTTAAGGAAAAACTGAGTCTTGGGTAGTTGGGCCCACTACCTTTGACGAGGTTCTGCCTTGAACATGTAAATTAGTGTATTTATGTGTTTGTCTATTTGAATTTCAATTGTCATTCCTTGAAGTAGATTTCCTTTCTTTTAATTAATTTCTTGTTTATTTCATTTTCCAGATTTGTTATTTCATCCAATTTATAGATTTAATTTAATTTTCTACTCGAGATTAGAATTTTAATTCTGTTGAGTGCAATAGATTAAATTTCCAATTTAACAATGTACACGGTTTAATCTAGGAATTATTCAAGTTGTGTCATGAGCATAATTGTTGTTCCTGTCATTTACTTTCTTATTTTTAATTTTAGTTTTATTATTTAAGTCTTACATTTTATTTCTGTTAAATGAGCTTGATAGTATAGAATACAATCATATAGAACTAGTCTTAGTTGTTGGTATTGTTATACATATATTTTGCCGATTGCCTTGAAATAGAAAGATGCTCCTCGGGTTGAAAATTAATGTGTAGGAGATTAGTTGTTTTATATGTTTATTAATCAATTAATTTTATCCAACATCCATTATTATAATCAATATTTGTGATGGACCTTGCATGTCATCATAACAACTATACTTTTGGCGATGCCACGTTTGGTGACGTTCAGTTTTTGGTGACCGAAGCTATGGTCCATCACCATTTCTTATATGCAATGGTGACGGTCGTTATCCATCATTATAAATCATTATCAGTGATGAACTTTGAATGTTACTACAACACCTATATTTTGGCGATGCCACCATTGGTGATGTTCAGTTTTTGGCGACGGAAGCTATGGTTCGTCACCATTGCTCATATGAAATGGTAATGGTTGCTATCTATTATTATAAAACATTATTGGCAGTGGACTTTGTATGTCATTACAACACTTGTATTTTTGGTGATGCCACCTTTGGTGACGTTCAGTTTTTGGTGATGAATGCTCTTTTCACTGTCACCAATGAGCTTATGTTGACATTATTCTCCCCTCACCAATGTGATAATATGTTTTAGAGTTGTATCTATGTTGCACTAAAGGTGTTTTTTCTTCTACAGCACTGCAATACATCGTAGTTTGCATTCAACGGAGAATTTTACCCAGTAGCAGCCTTGGTTTGTGTGCAAATGGGTTGAATTTGTAGTAGACTTTATCTCTTTCTACGAAGGTGTTTCTCCTTCAATAGTACTTCATCTCAGCAAATCCTTTAAATCTATGCCTTCTGCACATGCATATAGCCTTGGGGTACATGCTACATATTCGAGTTTTGTTGTGAGGGTATAGTAATAATGAAAGAAGCACATCGATTTTAGGCATCTTATGGTTTTTGTATGCAAGCATGCTTGTCCAATGTTTCCCAAACTTATATATAGCCATATTTAGTATACTTTTATAGTTTAAATTAGATGCTTAATCTTCTTAATTTAGGAATTTTCCTTAATACTATTTTGTGCATAGATTTACCTTTAAGAAAAGTGTACAATAGAGAAGGGTTCTATATTTTGAGCTAGGGACACTCTTCTAGGCAGGAGGTACTCTACTCCATGGAGATTTTATCATACATGTTAGGTTCTTTATACTAGATAGAGTTCAAGTCCCTAAATCCTTCACAAATTCCCTGCCAAACAAGAGACTGGTGGACAAAGTTCCAAGTCCCTAAATTTTCCAAAAACCCACCTTAGCCTAGCCATCTAGCCTAAAATCCTTTACATTCTAGTCATCTCTTGGCTCTTATTTCATAGAGAGAGCCCTCTCCCATTTTGTAGGGCTAGCTAAAAAACTAAAATCTTCGTCTATGGTTTACCTTTGCGATCTCCTCATCGGCCTCGGACATTGTGGAGAATAATATAGGGCATGAAAACAAGGGAGTGTCAAGATGTTGTAGTGAATGTAAGGTTCCCAAGTCATGGAAAAATGTAATGCTAGTTGTGAGGTCATGAATGCGAAGGTGTGTTAGGTAATGCAAGGGCATGCCAACATGTGCCCGATAGTACGGAGACATACATAACAACCTATATGTGTTGAGTGCTAACGCTTGCCAAGATGTACAAGCATTCGAGGTCCATGCCTCCTCTTATTCCATATACTATCCACTTATGAAATTTCCGTTGGAATATTTGGTGCATTTACTTTTTATGGGACATTTATAGGTTGTAAATGTCTTTAGAGTTACACTGCTAATTGACTATTCAAGTGAACATAGTCATTCTATTATGCATAACTATTTTTCCCTCCAACCACTTTTCATAACATCAATAACTATTAGCTATGGATTTGGAGCTTCGACGCTGCTCTGCTTGGTGAGTAAAATATTGTAAACACTTTAATTTATTGAAAGTTGTAGAATTTAAATTTTATGAAGATTCAAGGTCTAATTTTTAAAAGTATAATTCTTTAAAAGGTGCTAGCTCAATGGAACAACACTTGATTTACAGGTAGGAGGTTGGTGGTTCCATTCCGTCATGCCCTGACATCCATATGGAATGGTGATGATCAACTTCTTATGATGAAGGCTCTTTTGACCATCACCAATGAGCTTTGGTGACGTTTTTTGACCCTCAGCAAAAATATAAAATGGTGATGCTCAATGAACGCCACCATATATACGCATGAATAGTGATGACCCTCAAAGTTCTGTAACCATAAATCGTTGTTGTTGATATTGAAATGGTGGCAGTCAATGTCCATTGTTATAGTCATTATTTGTAATGGACCCTGAATGTCACCACAACATCTATACTTCTAGCAATGCAGCTTTTGGTGACGGTCAACAAACGTCAAGGTATATATACACCTATAGTAACGACCATTCAAGATGCATCACAATAATTCATTTTTGTTCATATGAAATGGTGACAATCACTATTTGTTGTTGGGACGCTAATTTGTCACTATTATTATCACTTTTTAATGCCTATTTCACCCATTTCTACCATTATTTATTACGTCATTTATCATAATTTATCATATAATTCCATTTTATAATTATTTATGCTCTTATAGATAAATACTATTTTTCTCCTTTATTTTTTAATAAGTTGATGACTATTATGCATAGTTTTACCAATGATGGTTTATTAATGGATTTGTTGTAACATCACTCATGATTTTAGCCTCTAAGATCCTTTCCAGATTGCAAATTTGATCGCCAAATCACAATTAAATATTCCAATTCGGAAATTTGCTGGAATAAGAAGCAATAGTTTTTTATTGGATGTTTCAAACAAATGAAGGAGAATCTAGAAAATCCAAAACACTCGTTTTGTCTAGAAGTGACCATGTCAGTTTTGCATTGAGTAGTTTTCAAAACTTAGGTCTGTATTAAGAGAAATGGAAGGTTCTTCGAAGACAATTTTCTCAGATTTGTTGTTACGGGCATTTTCCAAATTCTTCGAGTTGCAATACCAAATTCGACTTGTTTCTACTCAATGTTGGTGAAAAGATCTTTAAGATATGATCATGGTGATCAATTTGTTTTGTATAATCCAAATATGTAATGGAAATCATTTTGTAAGAAGCTTTGTTGTAACTTCCCTTTAATCTATATGTATTTAAATGAGAATAGAGATCAAAGAGAGGATGATAATATGAGGAGAATAGGAGGAGTATTAGAGGGTAATTGAGAGATAATTAGGAGATAGGAGATGGACAATTATGAGATAGGATGTAAGTGAATATATAAGAGACAAGAAATGAGAGGATGTACCATTGTTGAATTTGAGGCAAGGCTAATAACTTCATTATGCTATAATTATATTTCTCGTATGTTTTAATGAAGGAAGTTATCCATTGAGTTCTACATCTGCTATTTCATTTCTGTATTTATGTGTTTTCTTATTGAATTTCAATTGTCTTTCCTTGAAGTAGATTTCCTTTATTTTAATTAATTTCTTATTTGGTGCATTTTTCACATTTGTTATTTCATCTAATTTCTAGATTTCATTTAATTTGCTGCTCTAGATTAGCATTTGAATTCGGTTGAATGCAATATATTAAATTTCCAATTTAGCAATGAGTGGTTTAATCTAAAAATGATTCAAGTTGTGGGATGAGCATAATTGTTTTCGTTGTCATTTAATTACTTATTTTTAATTTTAGTTTTATTATTCAAGTCTTACATTTTATTTCTTATTAAAAGAGCTTGATAGTATAGAACATAATCATATAGCACTAATCTTAGTTTCACATATTGTTATACATATATTTTTCTCATTTCCTTGAAATAAAAAACACTCATTGGGTTGATAATTAATGTTTTGGAGATTAGTTGTTTTATTTGTTTATTAAGCAATTAGTTTTACCCAACTTCTGTCATTATAATAAATATTCATGATCGACCTTGAATTTCACCATAAAACCCATACTTTTGGAGATGCTACCTTTGGTGATATTCAATTTTTGGTGATCGAGGCTATGGTCCATCACCATTTCTCATATGCAATGACGATGGTGGCTATCTGTCATTATAATTCATTATTGGTGATGAAGTTTGAATGTCACTAGGAGACCTATATTTTTTTGGATGTCACCTTTGATGACATTCAGTTTTTGGTGACGAAGGCTATGGTTTGTCACCATTAGTAATATGAAGTGGTGAGAGTTTCTATCCATCATTATAGATCCTTATTGGTGGAATATTTTTTATGTCATTACAACACCTATATTTTCGGCGATGCCACCTTTGGTGACTTTCAGTTTTTGATGACAAATACTCTTTTGACTGTCACCAATGAGATTATGGTGACATTTTCCCCCCCACACCAATGTCTTCTTTCATGAAGTGTTTCCTTAATCATGATTTTCCTTCTTTTCCTTTTGCTTTCTTTTCCTTCCTTGCTCCAAAACTAGAGTGCTCCATGAAAACTCTAAGTGACCAAGAGTGAGAGAGAGAGAGAATAATGTGAGAGGTCCCAACTTGAACTAAAAATATGTTAATAAAATATTTCCCACTAATTTTGAGAGGCTTTTTTATGAATGAGGTCTCTGTTTTTTTTATTTTCCTTCATTTTTTTCCTCACCTTCAACATGTGACATTTTATCTTCATTTTCTCCTAATTTCATTCATTTTCATAAATAAATGTGACAAAAATATATTTTATTTTTTATGCCTTTGCCTTAACCTTTGCCAATTTTCCTTAGCCAAAACACACATGTAGTGATGTCCACTAGGATATATTTGGCCAAAATTTACCTTGGAATAAGTGTCCTTTAATAGTGGTCTTATTTTTCCTTTGTTAATTTTTGTTACATGAAATTTTAACAAGGGTTGTTACAGGAGCAACAAGTTTCAATAATTTTGGTTTATGGATAGATTTATGAATTGGATAACACAATAATGATTTCCTTAATTGCTACATAAAGTATATAATGAACATTGTCAATGCTTCTAGCCTCTTTGGAATGCATTTATGGATTACATTGTCTTTCCTTCGTGCATGATAGATTAATTTTCTTTTTTTATTCTTAAGTTAAGACTTGGTTCGGTGGGAGTAAATAAATGTCACCATAATCTCATTAGTGATGGTAAAAAGAGGTCCCTCACCAAAAATTGAACATCATCAAAGATGGCATCACCAACAATATGCAAGTTGTGGTGACATTCAAAGTTCATCAACAATAATGATTTATAATGACAGATAGTGATTGTCACCATTTCATATGAGCAATGGTGATGGATCTTAGTCTTTTCCACCAAAAAAATTGAAAGTCACTAAAGGTGGAGTTAGCAAAATTATAGGTGTTATGATGAAATTGAAGGCCCTTCACAAATAATTATTATAAGAATGGATAGTGACTATCACCATTTCATCTGAACGAAAACAATTTGTTGTAATGGACCTTTCATGGTCCTCACTATTGAAATATTTATTGGTGATGACCAAAAGAGCCTCAATCACAAAAAAATGAATGTCAGAAAAGACTACATCACCAAAAGTATAGGTGTTGTGGTGACATTTAAGGTCTGTCATTAATAATGATTATAATGAGAGAGAGTGACCATCACCATTTCATATGAATAACAACAATTTATGTAGATGGATATTTCATGGTCGTCACTATTGATTCATATATTTGATGCCATTCATTTACCATCACCATTTTATATCTTGGCTAGAGTGGAAAAATTTCACCATAAGATTAATGGTGATGGTCAAAAGAGACTATGTCACTAAAAATTGATCGTCTCCATTATTTTCCACTATCAAGGCTTGATGGAATTGAACCCGCAACCTCCTAATTGTAAAGCAGGTGCTCTTCCATTGAACTAGCATGCCTTAAAAAATTATATCTTTAAAATTTATAAATTTTAAATTCTACAACTTTAATAAATTTTAAAACTTTGTAAAATTGTGGAAAATATTTTACTAAAGCAAGAGCATTTCAATGCTTATTTATATCCATGAGCTATTATAATGTAGTTTTTAAGACATACAATTGATTTGAAACAATTAGGAGTGTCTAGAAATACAAAGTATCTATACTTTGAATATGATTAAAACAATAAATGATGATCCAAAAGTAAAATGAAGATGCAGTTAACTTTAAGGATACAGAAGCTGACATGACATTTATCATCACATATTTTGCAATTAAAAAGGAATTTTTTTATATTTCACATTTCCATCCTATAATAATACAAACCATTTTGTAATAATACAGATTATCCCAAGGAAAGCATCAAATTTTTTATATAAATATTAATTTGCAATGGCTAACAATCTCTTCCTATAAAAATGAAAATCAACAAATAACATTACACAAAAAAAGTCTTTGATCTATTCTCTTCACTTCCTTTTCTCTTTATTATATTACAATGCTGCATTTATTTTCTAAAGTAAAGACAATGTTAGAAATATCATGCAAAATGAGGAATTCCTACTCAAATATGTAAAAGAAACATATGTATTTAGTCATCATTATAACTTACTGTACCAAGCCCCCCTCATGAATCTGATAGCCAAAGTGGTCACTAAGCTGACCCAATTTTGAATATATGGTTACTAACATGGGGTCAACTATATATAATTTGTTTATTTCTTTGCAACTCCTTTCTATCAGAATATTCATAGTATTTTCTTGTAGTAGCCTTCCCATTATTCATACAATGTTTGATGAAATGCAGACTAAAAATAATAAGCTTTAAATTTAGATAAAATTACCCTTAATAAGAGAGCACTTGAGCATAGCACAAACCAACAAATAGAAAACCTTAAGGAAGCTTATTTTGAAATAGTATAGGACTAACATCCAAGCTAAGTGATAGTGTATAGATTGATTCTCCAATCTATGCTTCCAAAATTAGAATCATCACTTAATATGATAGAAGAATAATGTGCAAAACCAATAGTAGATATGGGCTATACTCAATGCTTTACAAGCCACTCATATGCAAAAGGAGGCTATAAAATGTTGCCATCGTAGTTGATAAATTATATAGACATTAGTAGCATATATTGAACACTAGAATAGCTTGCCATAACCATTATGAAACAATAAAATTCATCACAATATCAACAAAACCCTCACTCAATAGCCAATCCAGTGCCAATATCAACAACTCCATCATGCAACAACCATACTCATACCAATATCAATGCCCTTGATGACTCAATTTGTGAAAGGTCAATGGGAAGAATGCCACAGGATATAGAAGGTAGATACTTTAAATTCTTATAGTGAGAAGTGCCAATAGCCTTCTTGCATTGGTAGCAAAACCATAGGGAAACACTAAATAATAAGGTTTATTCTCAATTCTCCATCAGTCATCTGGAAATTTATATTCTTGATTTGCTCAAATATGAAGAGATTTGAATTGTCCACAATTCAATAAATTAATTTTTCCACCATGACATTGCATACACTTATTTTGATACGAAATCGATGTAAACCACAAACAACTACTAAGCTGTACTATACCACACACAACCGATTTAGTGGAAGAAAAAAACACAACACTAGCAATGTGAAGGATAAAAATAATCACTTTAAATTAAAATTGAAAGCTTTAAAATATTACAAGCATGTCTCAACATGCTCTTACTACTTTCACAAAATCAATGCCAAAGCTTTGCCAAGATCTTGACAAAAAACCATCATTCCCAAGCACAAAGTACTTAATTGTACATGTTGACAACTTAAAAAAGGTGGGCATACTTTTTCATGTACAAGTCAAAGGAGTTCTATGACATGATTTAGAGGAAAACATAAAACAACTAATGGAGAAGATATCACATCTTATTTCTCTACGAGTATTCTAAAGATTACAATTTGTGGAGGCAACATCCTTATATACTCCACAAGATAAAGTAAGATGTCATGTAGAAGAGAAATATGACTTCTACAAAAGGCAAGAGCTTGGAAAAAAAATCTTAAACAACTTAAGGTTGAAATATTTTATGCCACAATGTACCTACTTAATAAAATCCAATTCTAAACCCGGGAAATGAACTTTAATTTAGAAAACAGACATAACAGTAATCAACTAAGGTATTATTTTAGGAAATGAACTTTAATTTAGAAAAGAGACATAACAGTGATCAACCAAGGGTATTATTTTATGAAGACAATAAACATTTAAAAAAAACAAAATGTACTTAAAAACGTTGGTGAGAACACATTATATTGGACTACAATACCCCTTTAATATGCCCTGATTTTATATGTTGTTATTGCCCATAGACAAGGTTTAAACACAAATGAGATCCAACATTGAATAAGTTCAGTTTAAGGTAAGCATAAGGAACATCAATTTAATCAATATATTTGTATGAAATATGAATCAATTTAATCATTCCAAGATTTATTGTTCTTGTGGCACTACAACAAAAATGTTCATTGATAAGGGTCCATAAATGTCTTCATAACTTCATTGGTGATAGTTAAAATGGCTTTCCTCACCAAAAACTAAATGTCACGAAAGGTATTGTCACCATAAGTACAGGTGTTGTAGTGACATTCAAGGCCTGTAAGGAATAATGATTATAATGAGGGATAATGATTGTCACCATTTCATCTGAAAAATAATTATTTATGGTTATGGGTATTTTATGGCCGTGATTATTGAGCCATATATATTGCCATTTTAGTTGAAAGTCACCCCTTTATATTTTAGTGAGGGTCTAAAAATGGCACCATAAGCTTATTGGTGATGATCAAAATAACATCTATAGCCAAAACTTGAACGTCACCAAAGGTGGTGTCACCAAAAGTATGTGTTGAGGTGACATTCAAGGTTTCTCCGAAATATTTATTATAATGATGGATAAGGACCTTCACAATTTCATATAAACAATAGTGATTTATTGTGATAAACCTTTCATATTACTAACTATATGAATAGGGATGAATAGTGGTCCTCACCATTTTCTATAAATATTAGGGAACCATGGAATCGAACCACCAACCACCTACTTGTAAAGAGGATGCTCTTCTATTGAGGTAGCACCCTTCAAAAAATTAGACATTGAAACTTTATAAATTCTAAATTCTAAAACTTTAATTAAAATTATAAAACTATGTAAAGTATTTTAGGATTCATTGGCCTAGTTGGCACAAGAAATCATCCAATAGATGCATAGAATAATGGTTTTGGAACAAGGAAGTAAAGTTGACATGGTTAATACACTTAACTATCTAAAAAACTGGATTAAAAAAAATATCATTTAAACTTTAGACTAACCAAAGTATAGAACCAAACTTGTCATGTTCTATGGTTCCTCTAATACAAGTTTTCAGTTCAGAGAAATAACTGAAGAACTTAAGAATTGTATATACCTATAGAAAAAATTGACAAAAATAGGCATTATAACTTCTATCACGATTAAATATCACAATCATGTCGAGTAGGAAATTCAACAAGGAGAATGAACATGATGGAGCCAACATGAAATCTAATGCAAAACTCTCACATGGGCTCCATGAATATGCATACCTCTAGAATGTAACATTTCTAAATCCCCCAAAAATTAATATAGAACTCCAATGATATATAATGGAAGAAAATAGGAATTATAACTTAACCATAAAGATTCAAAATCTTGTAGTTTAGGTAAATTCAGGATAAAAACTAAACATATGTATTAGACAGGAGATGGTGTGCTTGGGACTAGCATGGGCTTCATACCTATAAAAAGTGACACTTCTAAAGTGCTAAAATTTAAAATATAACTTCGATTATTTCTCTTTTAAAATGGGAGATTCAAGTACTGACATCATGGTTAACAACCTTAATCCTTAACAAGGAGGAGAATATTTGATCGTCATGTCATAAAGAATCACTTCATGAGGTGCCATAATATGGAGGGATAGGTGCATATTTGGTACCTATTGTTGGAAATCCTCGCTAGCTATACTGTGGAGGTTGAAATCTTGTATATTGGTTATAGTTAGGGTTGTATTGCTCAGATGCTATATCTCCATGAGTAGCAGATCAGGTTTTTCTAGAAATGTATGTCCATATGAAGGTCTTGTAGCATAAGAAGATTCTGGAGCATATGAAGGTAGTCCAATAGGTCATGCTTGTGGAGTAGGAAGAGGTAGTTGTGAGCTTGGATATGATGGATAGTTTGGGTTCATTGTTGCATAAACTGGTCCTACCTATGGTCACAACTATACTTGAAAGGATGGTATATGTTGTAATGTAGCCTTTTCCTTCTGGCCCTCAATTGAGTTTCACTATCACTGAACTTCCCAGCATGTCAAAATAGAAATAAATATTCCAAACTATAATTTTCCAAAGACCCAAAGTCTATCCTTTGAACTACAAAAAAACAACAAATTCTCAAGAGCCATTAAAAATGCACAATTTCATTCCTTACAACAATATTTATGTTTTAATCCTCAAGGCCCATTTTGGTCACTTCAACAAACTTCTTGATTGTCACAAAATTGAAACCCAAGCTTAAATAAATTATTCAGAGTAGAAATATAAAACTATATTGCCAACGTAGATATAGTAATATATAAAACTTTCAAATGCTTAAATAA
Source organism: Pinus taeda (assembly GCA_000404065.3). NCBI lineage: Eukaryota > Viridiplantae > Streptophyta > Pinopsida > Pinales > Pinaceae > Pinus > Pinus taeda. The sequence continues at coordinate 46,463 of APFE030578313.1, forward strand.
ATTATTCCAGAGTAGAAATATAAAACGATATTAGCAACCTAGATATAGTAATATATAAAACTTTGGGATAGCATAATTACAAGAAACTAAAGTTTCCATTTAATAATTTCACTTTTAGCCAAAAATTAAATTACCTGGATCTGTTTGTATTCTTGCCATATGCAACACAACCTTTCTTTATTTCTCCATACTGTGAAAAAATCGATATGAGTGCCTCGTTTGATGTCTCATCTGAAGTGGCCCCAATGCAAAGTTTCCTGTGTGATTGATGAGTAGCGTGTACTAGATTCTTTCCAGCAATTGCTAGATTACATACAGAAATTCGACCCTACAGAGTCATCGCCCCACATTACAAAGTCATTCTTAAACTCTGAAGGAAGCAACATCCAGTTAGATTTCCAGCAAAGTGATACACAACCTAGTGCCTACATATTGACATAAACTTCATAACCTGCTTGGATAAGAAGAGATCCAACTTTTAGAAAATAAATTGTTTGAAAAACATTGCACAATTAAAATAAATATTTGTTAAAAGTGCCAGATTTACATGGAAAACAAGGCCAACAGCACTGTAAACCAATCCACTATGGTAAGGAACTTTTTACATTGCATCCTTTGACAAGATACCATTAGCTTTGACTTGGCTACTGTTGCTGCACACTCAAAAACTTCTTGTTGCAACCATTCCAGTGCCCGATATAATCACAATACCGAATAGCATGCAAACAAGTAAAATTAGAGCAACAAAGAACTATCAAATCCATGGGTTTTTACCCACCTCTGCGTATTGAAATTACTCCAAATCTATTGTCTTTTCCACACCTTTTCGTTTCATGCAACAATGTGGCAACACAAAAAGCACCTAAAACATTGATGCCAAGAAAACAACCCTTGTTTTAAAATATTCATGCAGAATTTTTACAGTCATGAGATAAGGGGAAATAGATCGATCCATTATGCAAGTAATTGAAGCCCAAACCCCAAAGAATGTTATGGTTATTTTCTACTATCTGAATAGAACATCTAAGATTACGAAATAGATGATACAAGTTTCTTTCTTCTTTTCAAGTTATCTCTAGATTATTTACAATCCATAGAAAGGTACAGATTGACACCGTTAGAGTAAGGAAAATCCATTATATAGATAGATAGATATTTACTAACATAGATTCATTGTAACCTAAAACTATTAAGCATAAAAAGGAATTAAAAAAAACTTAGGTGCAAATCTCTAGGTTCTTGAAGATCCCCTGCTAAGATGGAGCTAAGTAAATATTAACCACCAGGAAGTCAGCCAATCATTGGCTCACAGTCTTTCCATTGTATACATTGGATCAGAATAATGTCAAATTCAATAGATAAAAAAGGAGAGGGAGTGAGCCAATCATTAGCTCACTCCCTAGTTGTTAACGTTTTCCAATGGATCTATACTAACCATATTTTTATATTATGATCATTTAAAAAAAATAAAAAATCACGAGTTTTTTACTTCATTTTTGACATAAAACTTCAGAAATCATTTTTTTTTTTCATTTAAATAGATTAGCATGTTACATATGTAGGCGACACATCTTTTCACCTTAGACCACTATAAGAGCACATTTCTCTCGTTGGTGCGGATACATAGAACAAATGCTATATCTTGGACTCAGAATAGATGTTATATTTTGGATTTAGATGTTCGAATTCTAAGCAGCCCATTCTTAATTTTTTGTCATATATCAGAATTATAATCAAAACCATTCATTTGTTGTCTTCAAACAGAGAACTATTAAAGATCTTCACATGAAAAGCCTCGAGACCGTTATAATGTAACAACCATCTATGAAACTGGAAATTGAGCAGGCTTTCTCACTAATCTTACCCGTTTCACCAAGTGGGTTACCAAAAGCCATCTCTCCTCCGTTAGAATTCACTTTATCAAGATCCAATTGTAATTATCGGACACAGTACACATATTGTGAAGAAAAGGTCTGCATATGAAATATGGTTAGAATGTATACTTGACAATGCTGAATCAAATAATGTTGGCAATTCCATAAGATTATTATTTTCTGTCAAGCTTACTTCATTAATCACGGAAGAGATCAATATCTCTTTGCTTGAAGTCCACTTGCCTTCACTGCTGCTGGAATTGCAACAACTGGGCCAATTCCCATCACAACTGGATCAAACCCCAGCAACTACAAAACTACTGCATGGTCATCATAAGGAAATCACTTCATGACATTGAAATTAATAAATGCAATAAATAAGGAATCAATCTGAATACGATACAAAACTACATATACCTATATATTGTGAAGCAAAGGCCTGCATGTGAAATACGGATTAAATATATACTTGAGAATGCTGAATCAAATAATGTTGGGAATTCCATAAAGCTATTACTCTCTGTCAATATTACTTCCTTAATCTCGGAAAGATCAATATCCCTTTGTTTGAAGTTCGGTTGCCTTGACTACAGCTGGAATTGCAACAACTGGGCCAATTCCCATAACGGCTGGATCAAACCTCAACAACTACAAAATTCTTGCATGGTGATCATAAGAAATCACTTCATGACATTGAACTTAACAAATTCACTAAATAATGAATCAATCTGAATACGGTACAAACCTACATATACAAAGAATATGTAAGCCCTTCTGAATCGCCAGTGCCCTTTTCATTAGGAGGGAAGCAACAACTCCATCACTCGCTTGGCTTCAGTTCCCTAGTAGCCATTGCATTCCAAAATTATCATGAATGAGTAAATAATCAACCTCATAGTTTATACGAATGTTGAATGTTTCACCTTGCATATCTAGTTGAAAACTTTGTGTGCTAAGGGGTTCGCACAAAGAATTTATCGATCCACCCTCCTTAAGGCAGGTTTAAGGTTTGCTAGAACAAAAAGGTTGGCATAAGGTTGAATCCCATCATCGACAGATATCGTAAGATGTTTGTCGTCTCCAATTTTAAGATCGACAATTTGAAATATAAAACAAGAACCATAATGTCCACGAGCTGAGATCTAGTTTCAACGAGCATATTTACCATTTCTACTGCCATGTAGTAAGTTTTTTTCATAGGATGAAGCATACACGTTGGCCCAAGGCTTTCAATATTTTTATAAATATAACATTTATACCTTAGTTTCTATTGGGATGATTTACCCCTTAAAATTTCCAACAGTTACTATTGCTGTTGAATGCCTATGAGATTCAACCTGCAAATGTAATTCAATTATTTGTGATCGGTCTAAAAATTTTCCATAAACAAATAAAGCTTTAGCTATTTTAATCAACTTACTGCCCCAAAGTATGGTGAATGCTTCACCTAGCAACAACATAAAAACTTGGATGGAGCACAGCGTTGGAAATTTATGACATCTATGATGTTAACAAAAGAGAAAGGATAACTACTTGCAACAGCATGATCTTTTTCATGTAGTGAAACTCAATAGAATTCAACAACATTTTCTGAAGTTATATCCATTGAGAGAAGGAAGTCTGGTGCTTGCTTTTGAGTTTCACTCTATGGGGACATACTCCCACAAATATAGGTTCAACAATCTAAAATCTAATGAAATTGATTCGCTAAAATAGCAAGTGTTTTATGCATAGCAAAGGCAACTACATGGATTTGAAGAACTTAGTATGAAAAGTATCATGGCTACAATCACAATATGTCAATGCTTACCGTTAGATTACCGTTAGATTCACTGGTCCCGCCCGTGCCATTGAGTAGTATGTGCATGTCTTCACATACATGCAATATTGGAATTTTGGAATCGAACGGGTACTTTTTTATTTTCTACGAGAATGTCACTTTGGAGCAGTATCGACAATATTTGGTTAGTTTGGAAAGAAATAAATATATATTTACTCACATGTTGTTTTATTTTCTCATATCTGATAAGAGTATTATAGCCTAATTGCCATATGTTGCATTTCCTGGGTGTTAGAAAATAGAGTAACTCATGAAATAATGTAAAATAAGGTTCAACCATTCATATTGATAAAAATGTTAGAATAGTAGAGAGTTTTCTAGGTTAACCCTTCGAGTTTAATTTATCAACATTTTAGACAACCAATGTGGCCATCACGAGGGAAGGAAAGATCAATTTGAGGAGAGAATGGATTTTTACAATTGATGTTGGCATTCTTTAGGAATGGAGGTTGTAGTGATGTTGAGTGTTGTGGTTCTTTATTTTTTGAAGTTGAGGGAGTAAATACATAGGACAACATCAAAACTACTTTGGAAGTTGGGATCTAGCAGTGGGCTTCAGAGATGGATCTCTATGTTTAATTTAGCATTGTTTTAGTGTAAATTTTAGTCTAGTTATAATAGTACTTGTTTGTTTTGTTTGAAATGTTTGGTTGATTTGAGTGTTATAATTCCATTGGGCTATAGAGTCTATAAACTAAACTAGAGTTTAGCATCAATTTTTAGAGGAGTTCTCACAGGGCAAGCTAGGTTGCAATAAATGGATCATTTCAGAATTTCAATGGATGGTGGAAAAGCAAAAGTGTAAGTTTCAGTAGAGACGAAGGAGAAATTAAGAATTCCTTGATCTGATTTCAGTGGAAAACATTAAAATGAACAACACCCAAAATAGGGTGCTCTAAATAATGAATCATATTTATAAGAGTTTATGTTCATTAATTCGAATATCTAGAATAACTAAGGAAATAAATAACAATGTTTAAACAAATAGACAAAAGAGACACATCACCATTTAACACACCACATGAATCCTAAGAAATGTCCCTCTATTATTGATGCTCCACTACTTTTAAAATTACTATATGCAGAAGGAAATTGCATTCAGAAATCAATGCTTAATACTTTGAATAGTGAAGTATTTATAATGAAAAATTACAAAATTTCTTTACAAAATAGTTGTCAAACTAACAATATATTATTATCCTAATTAAAAACTATATCATCCAATCTTGGTAAAAGAATAGGCCATGTAGGCTATTGAAGAGAAGGGTGGCCCTGTTCTGATGGTTCTGGTTGCTAAGTCATCCCTAAACAGTGTTGTGACGCTGAACTAACCCTCATGTTGGTTGTTGCACTCGAAAGTTGATTTACTTCTCTTGAGTTATGCTTCACCTTTAGCCTTTTGCACTTCCAAAAGCTGAGCAGCTTCACCTTTAGCCTTTTGCACTTCCAAAATCTTTGGGTGAGCCCTGCAAAGTATAACGTTACTTTGACTGCAGTGACATGCTTTATAATGTCTATGTTACCTGTTCAACACTTGGAGTCTCAGCGGAAGAAGTAGCTTCACTGGTTCCTCCTCTTGATGGGTGTTGAGAAATAGGTATGGCATCCACGGAGACAGTGGCCATATTCAGACATTCTTCCTTCTCCTTTAACAATTTCTCCAACTCTATATCTATCTTCATAATCTATACATTCTACCCTATGATTAATTTCATCATGTATACTTTTTCTGCTTCAGCCTCTTCAATATCCTTGGTCATTGGATCTTTTGTTGCTGGCATCTTGAGTTGTTTCCTTAATGCTGCAATGTTGAGGTTCTTCCTTCTAACAATCTCCTCACTATCATTGGCATATTTAGGGTCTTACCCTATTTTAATCACCAAGTCTTCCAAAGAATTGATCCTAGTATCTTTGGAAAAGGAGGATACTTTCTCCATTTTGATGAGTGACTTGACATTTACAAAAGGAACTTGCAATTTAGATAGGGACATTGTAGTGTTAGGTAGAGTGGAGGATATCATTTGACCAGTCTTTTTGTGCACCTCCGTTTGATCAATGGGATGTATACCCTTTGTGGTGAACTCAAAGATTGTTATTTGGTAGTCTATTGTTGATTTGGGATATGGAATTTGGGCCTCAAGAAAGGCCATCTGCATTTTTCCATGCTCTGTATCAAAGACTTATAGCAACTTACTCTATGAGTTGGAGTTTTGCTTCCAGAATTGGTTATATTCCCAGAATTTCATTGCTTAGCTTTATCTCTCCGTACCCGTCAAAAAATGTCTTCTCTTTTTCTATTTGGACATTTTGTGATTCTATCTCACTTTCCTTATGACCTTGTGAATATGAAGGTTTAGAAGCAGATGCAGTGAATTTGGTAGTTGGAGGTGGTGAATCTATGATGATGACAATTGCCTTCTCTTCATTTTATTTGTCCAACTCTACTCTAGGAGTTACCTTCTCTCTTCCTATAGATGATTTTAAATTCTTTGGCTTCACTCGCCATTGTAGATTATGATCCTTACTCCCCTTGTCTTTTGCTTGATTTTTCCTAAGGAGCAAGAGCCTACAAATTAGAAGTAGACATAAGTTTTTCTTCAGCTTCGTATGAGTTATTTTCTACCCACTCTCACTGATTGGCATACTGTTCTATATATGGCCTTAAAGTATGAATGTAAAGATTGTTTTTATTTTCCAATCTGAGCTTTGAGATGATGCCATAGGGGTAATAATATGAAGTAAAACTCAAACTAAATTTCATTTCTTTAAGTATCTTATGTGCCTCTTCACCTGATGCCCTTGTGTTACACAGAAATGGGCCCGCCTTTGTCTTTATCCTTAATTTTTAATTCTGCCTCGCCACTACAAAGTTGATTTCATCCAAACTCAACATCTGGTTGATATATTCCAAGGAAAAAATCCTCATTGGGAGGTATTTTGGGAGTTTATAGGGTGCCAATTCACATCCATACTCACTAGTTTATGTGTATTGTTTTATAGGTAGCAATCTCCAATCTTTGCTTCGTTTGACAAATGTAAAATTCTTTTGATCTCCTAACTAATTATGGGCTACATAGCACTATTCAGAACGTTCATGGTTGCATAAAAAAAGTCTTCCATAAACTATTTATAACTGAATTCATGTTGTTCTCTCATGACTAATGAGGTCAGAAAGATCACTTGCTACTGGTTCCCTACATCATCAAGCTTTTGTAATGAAAAATTGAATTTGTTTGTCTCGTAATAGAGGAACATGTATATCAAAATAGAGGTGTAATTGAACACATTCTCTGTAGGAAAATTAATAAATTTATAATGAATATTATCAGCCAAAAATTGATTGAAGTTGACCACTAAGGCGGGCTTTCTATCTATGCAAAATATGGAAAGGAATCCTAAAATAGGCTCATCTACCCACTAATCAGAATGATAGCCTAAGATGTAAGAAACCATGGAAGAAATCTTCTTTGCTTGATCAAGGAGGATGGAAGAAGGATATGGATGAATCTTTTTGGGTAATTGGGCATTTTGTGGCAAGAAAATCATAAAAATTTTGGCTCTCGTGGCAAAGTCTAGAATTTGATAAGGTTGGGTGAGGGCTTCTAAGGAGAAAAGGGTAGCATTTTTGACACGGGAGCATCATCATTTGGTCAATGTATTGGGCTGTGATGGTGACAAAAATGTCACCTCTAGGAGAAATAATGGCTCTTTGGGCAAGGATATAAGAAGCTTGACATCTTCTAGTAAATTCTGCATCATGGAATATCAAGGCAAAAATGTAATGGGGGAGATCTGACTCGGAGAGACTGATCTCATAAGGTTTATCTATGTTCTTAGCCTATAGTCAACAATATACTTCCATAAAATTGTAGTGCCACAAAGTTTCATTACTTTTGTAATCCTTATCAGCTAAAGTTGCATGATCTAAATCTACAGAAGAGGGAATTAAAGGATTAATGGTCTTCTCATGTGTCTGAGCCTTAGGAAGCATGGCTATGAAATTCTAGGTACAAGATGAATTTGCAGAGGAGGCCTAACAAGGAAAAAATAATAAGGGTTTCTTAGGCGAAAATGAGACGAAATGTGAGTGCATCTTAGCTTGGTCATGAAGATGCTCTCATAGAGATCATTGAAGAAAATTGTGCATAACATAAACAAAAAGAGTGAAAAAGGGTTACAATGATAGGCTATGGGATATTTAAAAGCTTCGATGAATGTCCTGTTGGAAAATGCCGCGGGACCGTTAGGTTGAACAGTTATCTAGGAGAAAACGAAATGAATGAAGAAGGGTTATTTTGGCCGGGGACACATTTAATTGGTCCAATGGTGATGACATGTGGCAGGCAGAGAGTGGTGGAGGAAGAGTGGTGGGGCGCTTCATGATGAATGGGGAAGGAATTTTCTAGAGGGTGTAGCAAGTGGTTAGCAGTTTTGGCTGGGGGGGGACGAAATCACTAGAATGTGCCGACGAGCGGGAGAAACCACGTTCTCGGCCATTGCCTGGGCAATGGTAAAGGAAGATTGAAAAATAGGCGCTGAAAAAGGATGAGGTCTGTCGATGAAGCAGGGGATTAGATCTTGAGGCTCTCAAATATCCCAAACTTTAATCATAAGGGACAAACCATATCTATGCTTATATGCTTTTAATATTAGTTTTCGAACTTAGGATAAGGATGGTTGATGAAAAGTATGTAATATTTTATCCATAGCCCACACATTTCCCTATTGAAATTAGGATGAGGGATATCTAATCAAACACTTTTAATACTTTATCTCATCATCCACATTATCGCCTTTTATGCTATCCTTAAAACTTAGGATAAAATTTGTATATGAAAATTTTTGCCAAATCACCTAATCTACCTACCTTTATCTAGACTAGCATTTTTTATTTTCATCTCCTAGGTGCACTTTGAGTGGAAAACTCATTTTTATTTTTCTTTTATGCTGAATGAAAAACTATCTAACCTATCTCTTATTTCTCCTATGATCCAAATCAAGGAGTTGCATCAATTTCATTTAATACCTAACTAATGATTTACCCAGATTGAATTGTTCGGTAAATATTTATTCCCTATCTAATTCACATAAATTTAAATAAGTTTAATCATGATTACACTATATGATTAAATTAAAACTAGTGATTGTGGTATTTTGAACAAGGTGCACACAATCTTATTTTACAGTAGTGAAGCAAAAGTAACTATGAGAAGTGGCATTTAAACTTGCAACACTTTCAGTATTATTCTTTTCAACTTTTGTTTCTTTTGGTGGAGTTCAATCTTTTCTTCCTTTTCGATATTATTATTTTTTCTCTTTATTTTTCTTCTTTATACCCTCTTTTCATATATTATTCTATCTTTTCTCTTTGTTTGGAGATCAATGGTACATTTAGAAGTATTTAAAAAATAAGGATATTGAGATAGAATACTGAATTACTTTGAGATCCTATAAATTATAGGACCCCAACAGTGGCTCCAACTGAGGATGGTACTCTCTCTACGAGGAGCCAAAAACATGTGATCAGTAGCCTTGAGTATCTTATTTATGCAATTTCTACCTGTGATTTCTTTGTTACAACACTTATGGTAACTCATCGATAGAAGCTCGTAGCCTTCCCTGTGGGCTTCAACTTCTGTTAACAAGTCACCCAATCCAAACAATAAGAAAAATGATATTTACAATGAAAAATGGTAAGAAAATCTCTATTTCCTAGAGAAAAAGTGTTTGATCAGTGAAAACGAAGGAATGGAGGAATATTGTGCTCCAAATAATTATTTATCATAGCCTTAGTAATGGTGTAAGGACCATGTCGGCATGGTCAGAGCTATTGTAAGGCATTCTTTCTGCAGATGCAACCAAACATTGTTGCCCACCTGGAGCTTGTGTGGTACCCCTCTGGGTGAGGAGAAGTTGTTCCTATGTTTTGTCATGACAGTATTCCTCTGTTGTTGTTGTTCCATGGGGGAACCCTTCAAGAGGGTCATGTATGTGGTGATGATCTTCCCCTTACTTTGGGTGTGAGCCAAACAAATGAATTTCCTAGTCTGGGAGATGAGCTTGCTACCTCTCTTAGCAGCGATCAAAGAGGTAGCAGTAGGTGAACCTGCCTATAGTATCTTGTATAATGAATTATCCAAAGAAATAATGATAGCACGTGACCATAACTCATACAAAACATGTAGCATTCACAAGTATTGCTGGCCTAATAATACATCACAAACATCCAGAAGTGTAACATCACAGAATACCTTGTCTGTGAAAGGCTTAATGATGTAGGGAAGGCGACAGTGCTGGTCAACTTTTAGATCTCATCCTTCATGAAGCCACCTGATACCTCTACTAAAATGAGGTTCTTTTTTCTACCACTGTCGACCATAAATTGCAGCGGGGAACCCTTCACCCACATCTATGAGTGGAAAATATGCTCTCCCTCCTCTTAGCCATTGGGCTTATTCTTCTAGATCTTGGCGGTGGCAGTGGTGATGCTGGGTTCTACATCAATGATTTGCTTCCCTTTCCCATTCCGCTTTTTGGGTTCTAACTCAGGGTTGAAATATGCATCTAATTTTGGAGCCTTCAACTCGGCCACCAATGACTGCTTGGTCCAACACTCACTTGTGTTATGAGTGGGACTCTTGTTGAACTCACACCACTTTCCTGTGTCCTTCTTTGACTTCGTGGTGTTGTTCTTTTTATGTGGCCTTGACGGGTTGTCTTTGGTCACCTCCCCTTGGATTTGTCCTTTGATCTTCAAATTTTCAAATCCAAAGTATCACCTCTTCTGTTTGAACTTTTTCTTGATTTTGATAGCGTATCGGTACGTTGTGCTAAGTGAGGAGATATGCAGTAAGTCCGTCTCTTCTTGCATGTATCTTTTTAGGCAGCCATCGTTTTTAGTACTAGATACCATGCAAGATCTTTGATACCCAACTGTATGCGAAGGGTATGACATTTTTTATGATCTCTAGCACATCTTGGTCCCGTCCTTGCCACAATGTGGCCCATTTGATGTATTTGTCATCATAGCTTTTGATAGGGTAGCACTGCTCCTTGACGACATCCCGTAATGAATCCCAAGCGGGTGCGGCTGAAAAATAGTGAGCCCACACTTTCATTCTTCTATTCACAGTAGGTTTCCCACCAGTCCCTGATTTGGCGGGCTGCTTTGAGAAGAGTGAAAATAATGGTTTCCCGACTTGGAAATTCATGTACAAAAAAATACCAATCTAGCATATTTAACCATTTACCTATGGTATCTTTGTCTATTTGACCCTCGAAGATGGGGATTTCAAAACTAACCTGTACCTTAAATGGTGTGGTATTTCCAAATTAGCTATTGGAACTCTATGTGTCACCTCTTGGTAGCCACTGAAGGATATGCACCAAGCTATCCATCATCGCGTTCCATTGTCGCTCGAGGGCTTCTTTGAACAAGATTTTGATAGGATCTCCTACCCCCTTGTCTTCCTTTTCATTCGCCATGGGAGGCCATCAAGATTTATGAGGTTGGTCTTGCAAACATTGACTAGTTGAAGTCCTAACTCCTTATATCATGACCTCATTGGGGACATCCAAAGAAAAATATAGAAAATTCAAACCGCTCTGAGACCACTGATCTAGATTTAAACAAGAACACAACAAAATACATAGATAATGATATACACAAAGATGCAGTGGAAATAATACTTCATTTCATTAATGTAAAATATTGAGATATGCTTACAGATAGAAATGGAAAGGAACCAGCTAGGGCGAGGGTAGCTTATCTCTAAGAAGAGATGTGGTAGATACATGCCTCTGAATTATGTTACAATGAGGCTCGAAGGCCTATTTATTTTCGAGAAATAATGGAAAACCTTAACATCCCAAAACCTAATCCTAGAAGATGAAAAATCAAATTGTGGGCCCCGTTTTGGTAAACTAGTACATCAATTCCCTGGTGTTGTAACCTTGGCACTCAATATGTGTTTGATGCGCACAATAGCACGTTAGAAAGATATGTCCGAGAGTTATAAGTTTGGGAAGAGAAAAATTGGTCCATGCACCCATGTTGCTCCCATATTTCTCAAAAAAACGTCGTTTAGGGCCCCAAAACTACTCCACAAGTTCAGGACCAGAAAAAGTCTGAAAAATACTAAATTCTGCTAAACTTATGGAAACTGAAAAACTGAGAGACACATTTGTGGGGGTACAAATTGGATAGGTCAGTGGCCACAAACATCCACCTGGACCATATGTTCATTGCTCCAGTACAAAAGAAATAATTATTCACGTTTCGCTTGAACCACCACCTGACCCCATAGAAGATTCAACAAACCCTTACCTATGTCACACATCATCATCCATACTCATTATTCCCGATACAAATATAGAAATCTAAGAAATACACCATTATTTACATGCATACAACCACCATTTTGATACTACAATTGAATGGCCACTAATTGGCCTATCCCTAATCAATGAGTACAACACAGAAGGTCTACTCTCTATGGATTCCCCAACCCTTTTCCCCATAGGATCTGCAATGCCGAATCAAAGAAGAATAAAAGCAGTGCAATTACGTGAACGCACACTTCATCTCATATTTTACTACGGTAACAAATTCGTAAAGCACCCACTCTTTCATTATTACATATACAATCTCATGATGCGATATCACAGTCAAGCAACACGATCCATTTTCTTTGGAAAGAACATCGCAGATAACTTTCCAATATCTATTGAAGATATGAGCATCCCATCAGACCAATTTCCAGATGAGAATATGGCAGAAAAAGTCATGTGATTTGGTTTCTCTTTATGCAGCACAAGATCTTTTTGGCACAAAGCTAAAAATGAACTAATGGACATGATATCTCAGCTTAGTTTCCCGTGATTTTTCACATTAAGCGCAACTGATACAAAATGGCTTGATCTAGATGCAGTCAAGCCCGGATGTAAACCTTCTGATATTGCAAGGCCAAAAAAATGGAGAAACGATAACATTATCTCTAACCCACATTTAACATCTCTATATATGCCCCATAGAATCACAACATTTCATGAAGTTATCTTACATAAACACTTGCATGCAAAAGACTATTGGTATAGGTAAGCATTCTACTACATTTCATTTGTAACTCTCTAAACATCAAAGCTCATCTACTACAAAATTATCTTAGACAAATGTATACTTAGGAAGTATGAATGGAAACATAGACAATCTGCAAAAATCCATGGTCTCTTTTGGATAGAAAATGCACCTGATATGGAAACCCTCAACTAGGAAGACATAGAAGCAGTGGATATTGCTAACCAATTGTTTAATAAATATATTTCAGCTTGGAACCATCACATTCCTTCTCTTTCAAGAAAACCGATTACAAAGACCAATTCATAAGGCCCTTATCTATTGTCCACGCCACATATTTTCAGAACCAATCCTCTTAGTGATTATGAACAAATCATCAATTGCATTGAATGTCACACAAAATGCATCAAAATCACATGCCTAGGAGAGAAAGGATCCTCATCTGAATGTCACTATAAAGCACCATGGGAATTATATCCAAAATTATCCTTACTCATTGATTCCAATCCACAAAAAGCATACATCTCTTCTCACAACTATGATCGACTCAATACCCATAACTCTACCATCCTATCTATTTGGCGTGCAAATTTTGACTACCAACGAATACTCTCCGTACATGTTGTATAGAAATATATTGCAAAATTTGTATTCGAAGTAGAAAAAATTATGAAAGCTTCCACCACATGCTATGTAGAATTGTCTTAGATTCACCCAATGTTGACACAACAACATCTACATTTCAAAAATTCCTTGCAGAAACTCTTGTTGATCGTGACATCGAAGCACAAGAAACCTACAATATGGTGGAAAAATTACGATTAACATTGTGTATTCAAGCATTATTTTCTTCAAATGGAAGCCAAGAAAATTATATGCACCTTCCACAAACTAACACCACCTCTTCTACATCACCATAAATCATAGGTACATATATCCAATGCCTATATACCATATAATCCACATTGCTTATAGAAATAACAATATCTTTGACATATGATCCTTGTCGCAAGACAAATAAAAGAAAACTTAGAACTACAGAACAAATTATTTGGGTCATACCACTCTACTCCTCCATACTATCCACAACATAACCCTTTTATGTTGACTTTTGTCGATTTCAACTTATGCTATACAAACCCTTTCACCATATTTTAAAAGATATAGGATATTATGCCTTAGAATTCATGAAAAACTAACAAATATTTTTTCTTTTCTATAAAACTTGGCATCAACACTCCACACTATCTGATATTGAATCTATCGCAAATGATAACTCAACTATTCATGAAAGAAATCCTCTAGACACCATGGAAATAAATGGATGGGAATTAGTATCCCAATTTCTCCGTACAAATAATCTCCACATAAATTACCCTGACATGGTGAGCCTTCGTGGTTTTGATGACAACCGTAATTGGAATCATACCACTTCCCATTAGATCTACAAAATAATGGCATACAATTCATTGAGAATAGAATCTCTGTTCAACACATATTCAAACCCATAAACATAGCATGACGATCCTTAGTACATTATCTCCAATGAAAATAAAAGCTCTAAATATTATTTCTAATAATTTTGCTAAGAAGGATATTTTAGCCACTCTAACAATGATAATACAAGGCACTTTTGGTATAGGAAAATCCCTCCTTATAAATTGCATCAAATAAATTATCATAACCCTTGCAAGCCTAAAAACTTCACTGATCATGCTCCTCACTCCTACAGGCATTGCAACCTTCAACATACAAGCATGAAAAATCTATTCCGCCCTCCACCTTCCTATAAAGGATCTTACACCAACACAAGACAATGTTCTTGAGAAAATCCAAGAATAAATTAAGCATATCAGACACATACTCATCGATGAAGTGAGATTCATTGGACCAAATCTTCTAGGACATATTGGTGAATGCGTTCAAAAGGCATTTCAACTATAAAGAAACACTCTTTTTGGTGGGTGTTCCATTATATTAGTTTGTCATGTCGACTAGTTACTGCCCATCAAGGACATAACTCTATATGTTGGCATGAGCCACATAAGCACACTGTGGAACATATTTAACACAATCATCACAATGGACAAAATATGTCATCAACAAGGTGACAACATCGCCTAACTTGCTTTCAGGAACATCCTCTAGAACATTAGAAAAGAAAATCCAACAATTGACGACTTTAGCATAATCATGTCACACACAAACTCCTTGTTATCAGAAGATGAAATAAATTGTTTCCATGATTCCATGCACCTATTTCCAACCAATTCTCAAATAACAATCTGTAATAAGTAAATGAGAAATTTTTTAAACACTCTTGTCGCAAGATCCATTGGTGAAGATGACAACACATATTCCAGCATTTTCTCAGAAGACGAGCAATTTGAGCGAATTGTGCTTCTATGCAAATTCCAAAATGTGATGCTAACTTCCAACCTTTGGGTTTTATCTCCACTTATGAATGGTTCTCTTAGATAAATTATATCTATCTTCTATAAAGAAGAAATTGTACCTCCACAACTTTCAACTTTTTTTGTTGCAGCTTTTCCGAAATACATCGAACCTCCTTGGGATGAAAGAAATGCCACTCATTTTCCTATTCTAGTAATACAAATAGATGGAACTATGCAAATTCCACTAAGGATGGCTTGGGAATTAACTATACATAAATCTCAAGATATGACATTGCCGAAAGAAACAATTGACTTTGCAAAAACAGAATATGAATGTCTCACATTCACATCAATTTCAAGAGTCCCTTCTCTACAAGACCTTCAGATTTCCCCTCACTAAGTTTTCTTCATTATGATAAAATGAAAGGAAACAAAAGCATTGCTCATAGAAAACATACAGAAGAAATTATTTGTACAATGCCAGCTCGAGACAATTTGCTCCAACCCATACATTAACATCTCCAAAATGTTTCCTATATTTATTAAGCTCAATATATTTTGTAACATACCTTTCATATCTTTGAAAAATAATCAAACTTAATCATTATTAATACATGGTTGCAAATATTACATTTTCATTATATCTTTTATTTACTTGGTTCTAACATTTTCTTTCTTTTGCAACAGGACATATGGACTCAAAAATAACACAAATATATAACTACTGCGATGAGATTGAAGCATTAATTCTTACATTACAAAATATAGAAAACATATTTCTACTAGTACCAAATCTAGAAGTACAATTATACCGCCTCCATCCAGCTATACAATTATTACTACTAATAAAATATAGTTTGAAATTCATAATCCACATTCATCAACCTCACAGAATGCGAAAAATATGGATAGAGTGGCAAGCAATAAATATACATCTCCAATTACACATAAATCTTCAATAATGTTGGATATTCCATAGTTCGCCTTGCATTTTAGACTAATAATAATTAAATCCCTATGACAAAGGTAAATTATTTTCCATTCATTCCAAATTCATTTTAACACAACTCACATTCAAACTATTACTAATAAATTTTCATAATTAATTTACATACTACAAATTTTAACAAAATATACATTTTGCAGGTTCATTGCTACTTCTTCAAGTCTTGAATGTCGCCAACAAGTTTTTTTGCATTTTCAAATATGCAATGACAACCACAATGTTCTTCACAATGTTATACTTATTTTTTCACCTCTTTCATTACAATAGAGACTTGTATTTTTCAATTGAAACTTGAAAAAGCATCTTTGAAGATCAAGAGGCATTCTTCATTATAAGCATTATACTATATGTAAATTCCACCTAATGTATATAACTTACCTTCATCTTCCACTATTACATGCAATCTAGTTTATTAATTATTATTTTCATTAACCTTTCCCGTGTAAACTACTGCTAATGAATTTCCGTAATTTATTTCCATATTTGAAATATTAATAATACTTCTACATCACTTTAACAAAATATAGATTTCGCAATTACTTTACTACATCTTCAAGTCTTGGACGAATCCAGGAAGTTTTGATGCATTTTCGAATATGGAATGACAACCATGATGTTGTTCACAATGTAATATAAATTTTTTCACCTCTTCAATTACAATCTACTCGTATTTTTTTATAAAAACTTAAAAAGTCATCATTGGAGATCAAATGATGATTAATCTTCAATTTCCCTAGATATAAAAAAGAAGTTCCATAAATCAGTCACTGTATGGAAAAATTACATATCTGAAGAAAAATATCATGTCTTAAACAATCTTCTGTCTCTCACAATTGCTTAAAAATAAAAGACAATAAACCTTAAAATAACATACAAAAACATGTTCACATAAATAAGAACAACATGGATAATGGATAACCTCTACATGACACTATTATTATTTACAAAATATCCATTTTTGAAATACACATAATTAATAATTGAAACTATAACTTATTATCATCCACCCTTTCTTTCAACAATATCGAGTCACATGTCACTATTATTCCACACTTTATGCCTTACGACATTTCCTTTGCAACATCTGGTGCAAATTCTAGTTTATTCTTGTTGTGATATGAATTTAAATTAAGTGACAAGTTAATTTTTGAGCTTTCTCAGCTTAACTTAATCAACTCTTACTTGGTTGTAAAATGTTCTTCAATTTTATTTTAAATTTAAAAAATTGTTTTATACCATAAAATGATTCAAAATAGAGTTTTGGATATTATATATATATATATATATATATAATAAATATATAAATATAAATATAAGAGGTATAATGTTTGAGTGATAAGAATATATTGAACTCTTGTTTTCTAAATTAAATATCTACGAGATTTTGAGGAATTCTACTTATGTGTTTCAACACATAAAAATGCCTATATATCATATATCTAAGATCAATAGATATTTAAATTATTTTAGGAAAAAAATAGCATGGAAAATTTAAAATATTTTTTTCGATGTTTAAAATATTGATTGAAATGTGATTTTGGCTTTTATTTATAACTTTCTAAAAATTATAAACTAAACATTATTTTCATTATCACACTCTAAACCCAATAAATATTAAAAAACTCACGTCTATGAATTCCTCCAAATGGGACAATTTGAAGTTTAGGTAATGGACATTATCCACCTACCTCTAAAAGCGATCACACAAACAGAAGTTCAAAGCTCTAAGTTTATTACATCATGCAACCATAAGTCAAATGCTCTAATTTTCTTTCACTGTGAAAGTTAATATGCAAATGATAGGTTGCATTAAAATAATTATAACTGGATGAAATCAATGAATGAGAACTGTCTTACATATTTAAAGAACTATTATTATCAATATTTAAAGAATCAACATAATAATTTTTTTTGTCAAGTTGTTTTTTCTACTCAAGATTTGACCTGTGGCTTAAGGAGTTGTGACTTAGGGGAATATTAGTCTTCATAGTCACTGTGGGATTGCATCCGGCCTTGGCCATGCCAACACTTATATGACTAGATTTTTTGGCATGTCTTCTCCCCCAAGCACAGGGCACAACCACCTCTCGTGAGATTTGATCCCGGGTCAGCATGCTAATGAGGCCATTGTCAATGAGTTGTGCTAGTGAAACTTGACAATAATAAGCACAATAGTAGAAACAAAGAAATAATTAAAAAAAAAAGTGAAAATGACATTTTGAATTTCAAAATTAAAATTAATTTTAAAATATTTTTAAAATTAATTTATTTTACTAGTTGTTTATTTCATTATTTAACTAAATATGAAATATAAATTCATTGATTTAATTTAAATTAATTAGTGAAACAATATGTTTTAGTAATCCATGAGGTCGTTGATTAATTATAAATTCATTGATATCTTTAAACTTAATTGATCCCACTATTATGTGAGTGATTTGATATTTCCACTGTGAATCATATTGTTAGATATTTCCAGACTAACTTCTACTATGTTTTAATCATCGATAATCCCCATTCATTAATGGAACGCTTTCAAGAGAGAATTTATTTGGTATGAATATTCACTTTGTCGTGGAGCTCAAACATTTGAAATCTGAACCAAACCAATCATATCATTTAAAAATTGACACCATCTATAGACTATACTCAAAAGTATTAAAAACTTGAAATTATTTGGTTCGAGGGTTTTGTACGAGTGACTTTGACATAATGGTGATTTTTTACCTTAAATTATGTGTGTGTAAATCCTTATTCTAGTGGATGCAACTCCCTTGTTTCCTTGTTATAGTTGTTGCAACTCCTTTATTTCCTTGTTACATTTGTAACAAATCACCTTTAATGATGACAACTCACCTATAACTTATTACTAAAAATTTACTACTATGATGTCAAATTATATACCATATTTACATATATATAAATTAATTAGAGAATTTTATTTTAAATTGTAAAGTTAATTATGTTTCTTTAACTATCTTTTGTTTTATTTGAATTTATTATTTCAAAATTTAGTCAATAATGGTTTGATTTTTTCTTAGAACCATCTTATTTAATGCATTTTTGATCATTTTGTAGTTTTGATCGTTCTGCTAAATAATGTGTTTCATCATAAGTTAGGTTTAGTTAAGTGACAAGTAAATTTATTAGAGTTTTCTCACATGAATTTAATTGCCTCTAACTTGGTTGTAAAATGTTATACAACTTTATTTTGAATTTTAACATACATTTTATGACATAAAGTGATTTAAAATTAACTTTTGAATATAATATTTGAATTGCAGACAATTTTTATCCTTATTTATGATTCATTAATTAAGCATTGATCTTGTTACACACGCATTCATCACCGTAATTAGTTTTCCACTAGATTAGATTTTTATCTTTTTTTTTTCATTTAGCTATTATGAAAGTCAATCGTGTGAAAGGTGAACCAAATAAAATATATGAATAAAACACATTATATAATTTCAGAACTCCTTGTTTAGTGGTGTAAATTATATTACTTTTAGTCTGGGCAAATCCCCGGTAATAGTGGAAAATCCCTTGTACATTACTAAAACATAGTATTGTTTGTGGAAATCTATGTTTTACACTTTGCAAACTATATTTTTGTTGTGATGTTTTTGATATTCATTTATAATTTGGAAACAATAGTTATTTATTTTGTTGTGTTTCACTACATACTTCTCCTATTGTTCACCTTCTCATATATTGGCAACTCAGCTAAAAGTATCAAAGCCATTTATTGAAAAGCAACAAAAATCTATTAAAAAATATAGTTATGTGCTTAAAATGTTTGAATATTTTAGGTGATTTTTTAATCTCTTTGATAAAACTATACCCATACATCAACTCTTAAAATTATTCAAATTGTTTGCATGAAACAAGTCTAACATTTTCCATGAGCAACATGGATAAAATATTAGTATCGCTCTTCCTTAAGGGAGAAAATAAAGAATGTCTAGCATTGTCCAAGAGCAAGTTGGATAAAATATTTACCATGAGATTTACAACAAATTTACTATTATTATCCTTCCTCCTCAAAGCTACAAAAAAAATAGTTTACCATTATCCATGAGAAAGCTGCATAAAATATTTACTATTATTATCACTCCTCCTTAAAGATGCAAAAACTATTTACTATTATTATCAATCCACCTTAAATGTGCACAAAATTTCAAATTATATTTCTCTTATCATCACTTCAAGATAGAATCAAATTTGAAGTAGAAATATAATCTTTAAAATAAAACAATACAACAAATACTTAGAAATTTACATGCTCAGGAAACAAGTGGAAGATATGACGAGAAGGATGGATGGTCATTGAACTAAAGATTGTCTACATTGTTAAATAAATATAGTTCCTTTAAATCGTTGGAGTTACAAATGTGTATTTGTTTGTGCCTACGATTCATTCTCAGACTCATGGAAATCCTATCACTAATAGGAGATAAGTTCCAAATGATAAAAAAGGACCTCACCAAACATATTTAAATTAGAGAGAAAAGAAACCCAAATAGCTTCTCACTTTATTTCAAAATTTCATTTTGTGCTTAATTTGAAATTTGAAATCATGGTGTGACACTAGAATCATGCATA
Organism: Pinus taeda; assembly: GCA_000404065.3. Lineage (NCBI taxonomy): Eukaryota > Viridiplantae > Streptophyta > Pinopsida > Pinales > Pinaceae > Pinus > Pinus taeda. Next base: position 67,260 of record APFE030578313.1, read on the forward strand.
GTGTGTACCATCATTTACATCTTAATTTGAAATTTTAAATCTTGGTGTGAGAGAAACATCATACATGGTGTGTACAATCATTTATAGCTAGACCGTAATGAAAACAAACATTAGGAGGATGTTTACAAAGTAAAGGAGACAAAGATTGTTGGAGCAGACAAAGTGGGCCCATCAAAGTAGATAGAAAATGACTAATGGCTAGCGAGAGCACATAAAACAAACATAAACTTGTAAGACTACAAACATTTCTAATTTTATTTTGCTTCTAAAAAACATAGAAAATTGTATTATTTTAACATGTTTCCTCAATTAAGTTTTTCTATGGAATTTCAAAGTTTTACAATTATTTTATAAAATCTAATATATTTAATATTTCTAAATAAAAAAAGGTCGTGCAGGCGGCGTAGTGGTAAAGTTGGCCTCGTCATGACGGACCGGTCTTGTGTTCGATCCAAGAATATAGCTCGTCATGCGAGTAGTTAGTCTAAATCGAGCCAGGTACACTACATTTTCCCCAGATGCGGGTGTTGAGCGGCGTTAGTAAGGTGATGGGACGGGTGTGCAGGGGAGGCCACCTGCCCGCCATGCGCAGAGGTGACCTATATGCTGGAGGAGAGGGACATTCCCGGTGGATTAGGTTAAATTATAGAGGACGACAGCAAAGGAGCATTTACGCTCCGTCCATTTTCGACTGTGCAACAGGGCTCGGCTCCTCGGAAAATATGCAGACCATATTAATGGTGGGAGTGCTTCGAGTCAAGGCCAACGAAAATGTTAACGATGGCAACACAGGCGTTACCATGTTCATTGAGGTATGGTTTGGCGTTCTTCTGCCACCTCTGGTGATATTGAGTTTAAGCCATGGTTTGAATACCCAGCCTGTTTTCGATCCTCGCGGCTTTCTACATCCCAATTCGGCTCTACCCAGCCCTGTTAATATGGTTAGGCCTCGGTAGCGAATGCTAAGCCGTCGTGGCTCCAATCGAGGAGGGTCCTCACGCCCTACAGTAGAGGCAGAGACCTTTCCCCACTCCCACTGCCACTTCCATTTTCCTCATGCAGGAGGTGCTAGCTTTCTGAGGCAGCGCCAACATCTAGAAGCTAGCTCTCCTGGGTCTTCATCATCACCTTTTTTCGGTTCAGCAGTATTCACCTTCAACAGCCCTTTGAATTTCCCCCAAATCAATGCCCACGTCTGTGTGCTATTCATCGATGAAGCCCAAGACGAGGGCGAAACTAGTGCACATCAAGAGTTTACCTCACCAGTCAATGTTGCGAAGGCTATGGAGATGCCCTCTGTAGACTCGGGGAAGGCAATGGAAAGACCACACTTTCAGAAGGAGGACGTCCAGACGGAGCCAGTACATGACTGGGGCAAAGGAGGTCCAAGCTCAGGAAGCGGAAGAATATGGTTGGTGCAGAATTGTGGAGGAGGTTATAGAAGATTAAATTGTTGTTCTGTCTCACGTCATGCTACTCGGAAGTGATTTTCCTTACTCCTTTTTGGCTTTGTCTTTGAGTCAAAATGTTTTTCACTTGTCTTCATGTCAAAATGTTTCTGTGTTAATGTGTCAATGTGGCACTGTGTCAATGTTGTTGTTCAAGGCCGGTTTTCATAACATTTGGATGGATACTTTGTGTCAAATTCTCTGAATTCCCCTGCGCGGGATTGTTCTTCTGTTTGCTATCGCCCCTGTGTGGGAATGACTAACGGTCACGTTCGCCCTCTTTTTTGCTACAAGCGGTTGTTCCATGCTACCATTCTTCTAGGCAGCTAGATCTTCTAGACAACTTGAATGTATTTGTACTCTGGTTTTGTATATAATAGAATAGTTTTACCGAGAAAAACAAAAATATTTAGAAATAAAATAGATAGTATAAACAAAATTGATTGAGAATAAATTTTGATCAAACATAGGGAAAGGTAAAAATAGTTATATCTTTTCCTCTCAAAATTATTTTATTAATAAAGGTGGTAATATTCCAAAATCTTTGGTTTCCGAGATTTTGTGAGCCTTGATATTGCCCCAAAAATGTTGCAATATCCTTGGGATCCTCAACTCAAATTATAAACCCGGTGTTTGTACAAACTTCAAGGTGAAATTTCCATACGCATAGTATATAGGGTTCCACTCATGCCACGATCAATTATGACATTACATAAAAAATATCTCAGAGACCCTTCCTCATACTAAATTAAAATGAAAACTTGCTGATAAAAGGACAATTAGAAATTGCTTCTATCTATGAAAATAGAAATTATATTGACTCAAATTGTAAAAATGTAACTAATCTATTTATGAAAGGAAAAATGGTAACATACTTGTAGAAATAAAGTTATGTTATCTTGCATAATTCATCAAATGAACTCATGTACATGTAGAAATGAAACCAATCTATCTTGCATAATTAATCAAACTACCAATCAAAATTGCATGTACTCTATTTTTGCAGTGAAGAAAAGTAAGGTTTGGAGTGGTGTAGGAGGTTTCACAGATAATATTATCCTAGTTGGGCATCATTATGAATCTATGCTAAGTTGAAGTTGTAGTGGGGATCGAAACTAAGGAAGGAAAGTGCTACTACAAGTTTGTTATAGGTGATTGCTACAGGAGGTATGTAATGCTACAGGTAGGCATGTAATGCTACTTGAGGTTGTCTTAGTGGTTTTTGTAGGTGAAAACATTGTCTTAAGGGTATGGAGATGTGGATAGTAGTTTAAGAAAATGAAAGGGGCTTGGTATGAGCTTGTAGCCAAGCTCACGACCTCTCGAAGTCCCATCTTGCACTAGGATTAGTGCTCTCATTCACCTAGGAAGAATATATTATAGAATAGGGTTTTGGGATAGATTTTGGAAGTGGAAGGGAAAGATATAGGAGATTAGGATGGAAGTGGTGAAGGTTCCCTTTCCTATAGATCAAACATCCTTGCAATCAATCACATGCATGCATCCATTTACCCTTAACAAAATGAAATAACTTATGATGGAAAATATTAGTTCAATTTAAATAACATCTAATTCATGCAGTACCACTCATATAATCACTAAACTCACTTCTAATCTATACAAAGAAAATGCAAACCATGACAACTAACTCTAATCTATTTCCAAGAAATCATAAACAAAATCTTTGTGGGTTGTGGTTGTGAATCCTTCCACTTATTCTCCCACAAGACACTAGTATAAAAAGAGAAATTAGTGACTAGGTGACTAAAAACGTTAGTCACCATATCTTTTCCAAGTGAACTACAAAAAGTGGACAATGTTAGGTGACCGAACTAAAAACTACAAACATAAATCACTAATTTAGCCACGGGTTAAAATATGTGTGAAGCTAATAAGTAATCCAACTAAAAATGACTAAAATGAATGACTGACTTAATCTAAGAACAAAAATGAAACTACCTAACAAGTACTACAATAATACGAATCGGTTTTGTATTATAGTCATCTTAATTGTGTCAAGCAGTCTAAACTTACAAATGATAGGGAATTGAAAGGATATTAAATATTGGTTGAAACGTTATCCTTCCTTAAGAACTTCTTCATCCTCACATGGTGTTTAGGTTAGCCAACTTTGCATTATTTATCTCTAGTTCTTTGTAATTTTAAAAATATATTTTTTAATAAAAAAATGATTTTATGTATTTTAAAAAAATCTATTCACTGAATCTAATTGGATCTACTTCCCATTTGAAATTAATTTGAAGAGATATTTTATTTTTTAAAACTATAATATCAAATAGAAAAACGTTTTAATTTCATATTAACCAAACTAGATCCATCTTATCCCTGGATCTATCAGGCGCCGAGAGGGATCCAATCTCTCAAGGTGAATATTTTTTTTCTAGTGAAGAGCTTGAGGAAATGTTTTCACCTAGAGATATTGGATCCCTGCCTACACTTGATATCTATACGGTTAATATGGATTTAGGATGGTTATATAATACTGTAAAATATCTATATTTGTCTTTGTGTTTCTTTGTTATTACCTCTCTCTGTCTCACCCACCAAACATACACACACTCCCTCTCCCTCTCTTCCCTTCTACGTATATCTCTCTCTTCCCCATCTCTCCCTCTCTATTTATATGTTTCTCTCTATTTCCTCCCACTCTCCTCTCTCCCTCACTCTCTCTCCATGACTCCCTTGTCACCCCCTCTCTCTCTCTCCATCTTTCTCCCTCTATGTTTTTCTTGTTCCCTCCCTCTCCCGCACCCTCCAATTCCATCTCTCTCTCCTCATCTCTATCTTCCTTCCTCTCTATCGCTTAACTCCCACCTCCCTCTATCTCTCCCCCCAAAATCACTTTGCCTCTCTCTCTCTCTTCCTTCCAACCCTATCACTACATCCCCCCTCTCCCTGTCCTTATCCATCTGAATCTCTCCATCTCTCTCCCTTACCCTTCCCTCCATTTCTCTATCGTTTCCTCTTCTTTACATTCTCTCCTCTCCTCTCTCCCTCACCGTCTCTCCATCTCTCCCTTCTCACTCCTCTCTCTCTCTCTCTTGCTTCCTTCCTCTGGCTCCCTCTCTCCCACCTCACTCTCTCCCCCCCAATCACTCTCTGTTCGCTCTCTCTCTGCCCTCCAACCTTTTCACTCTCTTCCTCCCTCTCTCTGCCCCCTCCCCACTCTCTCTGAAATTTGTTCACATTGTATTGTGTTCAGGAAATTATCTAAATTAAAAAAACTTGTTTGGTTGTAAAATATTAAACTTATAGTTTGGATCAATCATGTCAAAGAAAATAAAAAATTGAAAGACTTTAAAAAATCATCAACTATATTTAATCTATTATAATTAGTCAATTTTCTTCGACTCATCCCTTGGATCATAGCTAATATGGATCTATGCAGTTCTTTATGTGGTGTGTTTGTGTGTATATATATATATATATTATATATATATATTAATATATAGTATTATATATAATTATATATATTATTTATGTATGTATATATAAAGATCCTGCATAGATCCATCTTAGATTAATTTTATTAAAGCCTTGATTTAATTTCTATGAGGATAGAATGTTTAGATATATATCAAATTGTAACATTTTCCCTTTTAGATTCAATTAAAAATAATGTTGTAAAATTAAATTAAAATAAAATATTTTTACTATGAAATAATTTATGGTTTTTTGGCATGGGATATTGCTAAGCCATATTATTGGCCCATGGTATTGTAACAAAGCTAATTTACAAGTTGATATTCATAGTAAAGTGTGGGTGAATATCCATCATTAGCAATATTTTCATATTTTTATAAAATATTTTGACTCTCAAAATAACTTATGGTTTCTTATCCTGTGGTATTGATAGTCCATGGTATTTCCCCATGGTATTGCCCCATGGTATTGTAAAAAAGGCTACTTCTGCAAGTTAATAATATCTACCGTAATGTGAGGATGAATATCCACGGTTAAGAATCTTGTCATATTGTTATAAAATATATTGGTTTTGAAATATGTTATGGTTTTTCGACTTGTAGTATTGATAATCCATGGTATTGGCCCATGGTATTGTAACAATGACTACTCACAAGTTAATAAAATAATAAAAATGTTCTCGAGGCACATATGGCCACACAACCTATCCTATTAGTGCTCATGTTAGCATGCCACTACGTAAGCAATCTTGTATAGTAGCTGGCTGATATTACCAAGCACATGAGTAGTATGTCATTACAATCTCATATGAATTCGATTGACCCTAGTCTCCATTATGCCATGGGTAGACCCATCCATGTGACACTCACCCTTTGCAATGGTCTCAACCACATTCACATCATGCAGTACCTCTCCTCCTTCTGCAACAACCTGTAGTACTGTTGGTTCCTGTTTTGGGTATCCTTACACCGAAGATAGGAGAAACCCACAAGTCAAATGAATCCAATTACTACATGTATAAATCAATAATTTATTCTTGGATGTATAAAAAACTCATCTAAAATTTGTTAAAATGGAGAAATGATCAAAATGTTTCTTGTTTTACCTATGGCACACCATCTCTCATCATCAAGAAGCACGAGCTTTGGATGTCTATAGAATTACATTGCTTCATATCGATATTCTTATATCAAAATGAGTTGCATGAGCAACCATCTAAAGACGACTGGTGTGAGACTCATCCTTGATAGACTTGCATGTCTGGACATGAGACTTATCCACCTCCTCATCGATGGGACTCTTATATTTGTGAGCTCGAGTGAGATATGATATGTCCTATGTAATGGAATATCCTCTAAGGAAAAATAAATCAATATTGAACCATAGCCAAAGTTATTCAACCACACATCCTTGGCCTTGGTTAGTTCTTCCTTCATGTTTTCTAGTACTTCCCCACTGTAGTTGAATATTATCAACACCATACATTATAGATCGTACTGCATATGAGACCCATTGGCCAAATGTAGAGTAGCAGTACTAACCAATATGGTAATGATAAACAAGAGCGTCCTCAAAGGACTCTTATGGTAGTCGATGAGAGGAGTTATGTGAGGTGAGAAGAGTTATGTGACATATATTAAAGGATGCACTACACCATTTTATGACACCAATCATCTCCATCCCAGAGTAGTGGATCTCTATTGCACAGGGGGAGAAACGATAAAATATTCCACTATAAAGAGTTGTTATGCAGAGGACGAGGAATGAAAACATGGGATTTATAATTTTAATTCAAACACAGGTTTGTGTGATGCAGAGAAATCAATAATTTCATGGACCTAAGTAGAGACTCGTTCGACAATCACCTAGAAATACTCAAGAATTATTTTGGAAGGCGATGATGCAATTTTATAGTTCTATTTTGTTAGCTTGAAAAAAAAGTACCAATAGGGGGGACAAAGATGATGCGTATAGGGAAGAATTGAAAGAGTAGGATTGTTTCTAAAATTATATATATAGGCAATTCAAGGAACTGCTAAAAATGATTAGTGCGGGTGCAACCAAATTCTCATAATGAAAGGAATTTTTCATAGTGTGATTTGATGCTCATCAGTGACGAGGTAGCTACAAATACTTATTGTTACATTTAGGTACAATTTGAGTGGCATTCTATAGTCTCTAATTTCATTTATTAATAGTCATTCTTGTGTCCTTGTCTCTCTTAATTTCATTGTGGTAGGATTTGAATGGGTTAAAAAACCAGGCATATCATTGAGTAAAATAGACACCCACATGTCACTACATGTCATTGTGCATACTCCCTTTTTTTTATACAATTATAAGTGAGAGACATGATGTGTGCACAACTAAAAATCTTGGCATGCATAATGAATCCAATCTTAGCATGGAAATCGAAACCATGAATCATAAAATATCAATAAATTTGTGACACATACTAAGAAACACAATAAATGATTATATGCCAAAATTGTCTATTTAGTGCAAGATACTACTAATATTTCATAATTTTCAGACATGTCGATGTCACGAAGATGCCTCAAGCAAAGTTACTCACTTGAGGATAAGACAATCAATGCAACAATTTACTTTAAGGAAGCTAAATTTATGTAATTAAAACAGGTTTAAAAATCACTAGAAACACCACCCATATTTATCTTAAATAGCCTAATTTTGGGTAATTAAAACAAGTTTGGAAACACTATAAACACCACCTCCACATCATTTTATTTCTAGTTGTACAAGATAATATTGAATAAAGTTATGATTACTTCCATTTAAATTGACCATACATAAAATAAAAAACAATGTTGATGCTTTTAAAAGCTATATCCATCATCAAATATAAGATAGGACAAAGATGGCTCATAATTTTAAAGGCTATATCCATCACCAACTATATGGTAAGAGTTGATGAGAAGAGAAAATGTTTGTCTTGATATAACATGTAAACATCATATTACTTATAACTCATGCATATTATATCTTCTTGTGCATATGTTAATTGTATAACTTCAATATGGGTAATTTTTCACATTTAAATTGTCAAATATATAGAAGTCACTTTACACTAGCTTAAATCTACACATAAATAAAATATGAGAAATATCGCAAGGGAATGAGTAAACATTTTCACAATATATTAAAATTTCGCCTTGGTTAGTGAAGAACCAATTCAATGATATTTTTGGTGGAGTGTTAAGTTATTAACAGAAGATAAAAAATTGTTAGTCTCTTAAATGAATGAAAAAGGATATTTAGAACGTTATATATAAGTTATATTTCACGTAGTTATATCTACCCTAACGCAACTATAATATTCCAACTCCATTTTCTTCTCGCTTTTCAACATTTTAAATATTTGTCTATTTTAGTGTGATTATGCAATTAAATAGTTTATATTGTTTAATGGATATCCTATTTGCAACATTTTGAACTATGAAGTGGGATCTTTGGTAGGTTTGTATTACTACTATATATCATGTTTTATGTATATGGTGTTTTATAATTCACCCAAGAGACTTTAGGAGCAACTTTGAATTGCGTGTTGAACATGAACAAAGTACCTCAATATCAGTTATTCTATTTCTAGAGGGGGATAGATCCACAGAAGGCATCGACAACTATCATAAATGGCTTTTGTGAGGTTGTATTTAATGAGATTCCACTACAATTTGCTATTAAAGTAAATCAATTGATGAATTTGAAGCTTGAACATAGTGCTAAGTATGTGTTGCAAGGTATCTTTGTAACACTATCTATCTATATGATTCTAATGCCATGAGATGTTGTCTCAAGAACACTATTGTCTAGTTATGGGTGCTAGATGTAGGTATGTTTTTCATGTCCTACAAGTAAATCATATCATTATATTTCTATGAAATCTCAAAATGTGTTCAAAATTTTTCTTAAATAAGGAAATCTGTATGTGCTCTTGAATTTATCTATGTTGTAATAAGATCAAGAATAAAGTTGTCACTGCAAATAAGTGGGATCTACCACGTAATTTGACTTTACTACATGAAATTCTTGATTTCTTAGATCCCAACTAGTTAGGGTTTAATTTATTTTTGTTGTAATGAGATTAAGAATAAATTTGTCATTTTAATAGCTGAAATATACCATGTAATATTTCTTCACTAGACAAAATTGTTCATTTTTTAGAGCCCAACATCTTAGGAATATGAAGAGTCCTCTTTCATTACAATATTTATGAAAGATCTATTCTTACTCAAAGAATTACATATTATAGAAAGGTAGAAATAAGTGAGACACAGTTGAATAGTTTTTGCGTTAGAATGTGTGGAGGGAGTATATAATCACTTTCATTATGTTCAAATGTTTCGGAGCACCCTCTAAAGTGCTTCATTTGCCTCCTAGTTAATTCCATTACTAATATCGCAATGCTTCTAGAAGTCCTTCTCTAAAGTGATATCTTAACTATCTTGGAGGGAAATTGATTACTTGATTGGTACTCACAGATTACAATTCCGTTAGGAGCAAGGGATGAGAAAGCTTCATATTCTTCAATATATTCTGCAAGTTAAAAGAATATCAAACTATTTACTTTATTTTTAATTGATATGACAACCACTTGACCATTTGTTAGGATTTTCATACCTTTTTCAATGATTTTTCTTTTCTTTCTGAAAGTTATGTTCACATTTAAAGAAATGAAAGAAAAAGTGAAAAAGATGCAACGGAAGCATTTTATATATTAGTGCCTAAGAATGCCTTGCTAATATGAAGGGCTCAATATCTTCTTGACTCAATATTAGTCACATTTGAGTTCCTAGCATTTCTTTAATTTCAATTTTGCTGTGTTTGTATTGCTAACCTTGAAGTTCGTGATATACTGTGTGTGTAATAGGAAGTATTAACTACTAAGCACTGTCAAAGGTGATATTGATGGATGACTAAATTTAAATGTCCCTACTTTACTCTTTATTATTACATGATAATGCAAAGAAATTATTAATCAATATTAAAGGGAAGATGATTAATGTGCAATGTTTCTTGGCTTGTCAAATAATTAATTCATTTTGGCGCCCAATAATATATTTTAGGCTACTTTTGGGTTGTTACTTTTGGATCTTCCCTTTGGCTTAGAAAAAAATCGAGGATAAATGTCCATTGCATTGGCATTGAACATCATCAAAGAGGAATTCACCAAAAGTAGTAGAGGACATAGAAGAAAGTGGTATACTGAGTGGATAATCGCTAGATAAGCACTGAGGCATGATAATTTCTTGTGTATTTAGATTCACTCAAAATTAACCAGTCACAAAAAGTACCTTCTCTTTTCTGAATATTTTCATGTATACAAAAATACTAAAAATGCAATTTCATACTAATTATTCAAACTAATCATTATCTAACAATCATAATTTATTATTAAATAGTATAATATGATTTTTATTATAGCACACAGCTATAGGCTTTGGCTGTGAGGGGCATTGTGACAATATATGTACACTTCTAGTTGTATTATACAATTATCTCTCAGAGTGTGATATCCATCCAATGAAATGTACTCCCAGAGGCCATTGTGGGACTGCAATATTTTCATTTAGTGGATAGGTGGTGATATATTTTCTTAGGACTTGGTGCTCTGCTTCCCTAAGGTTTTGATAATACTCAAAACTAGCACCTTCATTCAACTACGTGAGGTATTCATACCATAAAGTTGAGTCATTTTGTCTCCATAATCCAATATGATGTTGGATCAATCTCATGATCCTAAAATAATAGGTCATAGTAGTGAGGAACTTTTACTGTGGGCAAAAGAATATCCAAATTTAAGGAACATGACTCTTTTGGATCAAAGAATGAGGATATTTTTTACAGTAATTTTTTTTTCCATTTGTTTTGACAAGTTATCTATTGCCTTATTTTTTTAACATGTAACTTGGTTGGTATGGTTGTTCATATGGCTTTGTTGACGGTTGAATATTGAGTTTCTAAGATGCTATTTTCTATGGTTACATTTTATTTTCTTTGTTTATACAGGTCATCTAGCCACATAGTGGTCACTACCGAATGTTGAGGTATATGTCGTATAAATATTTTATAGTCTAATTTATTTTATATTCAAGTATTCATCGTCTTTGATGTATTATAGTCTGCATTTTATATTCTTTCATTTTTAGGACATAAAATTAATATTGATGTTCAGAAGTAGCAGTTGAAGAAAGAGGAGATCAATAACATTGCAGTGACAAATGAAAAATGAGAGTGAGAAGAGAATTTGTCTAGTGATACCCTTAGAGCTAATATCTTGCATAGGACACACTCATAGAGATTGATGGTCAAGCCTTCAAAGTTGGTGAATTCACTTGCAATGCTTTGGCAACACAACGATAATATTTTGAAATGATGAAACAATATTTCATGTTTAAATTGTAGTCCAACCAATATTAAGTTGGAAACTCATATTGTAATACTTGATGTTTTATATAATAAAGTTTATATGGTTAAAATTATTTTTATTTTCACTTGATATTATTTAGTCATGGTAATTAACATATGTAACTTTGTGTTATCATATCAGATAAACATGCGCATTGTATGGCATTTTTTAAAAATTTAGTCAGAAAAACATACTAATTAATTTATGTTGATTAATAATGAAGACATAAAATCAATCTAAAACTACTAAATTAGTAGTTTATATTAATTAATGACGAACATAAATAAAATGAATATATTACTGAATTAGTCATTTTTAATGATTAATAATTAAATAAAATAAGATGAATGCAATCTATTGAATCTATCCTTTATATAATGAATATGATCATACTAAGGTAAAAATGAATATAAGTTGGTCGTTTATATGCAAATTTTAGTTGTTTTTTTAGTAATTAATTAGTCGTTTTGTACTAGTGAGAGAGGACAATGATGTAGAGGTTGCAACTACAGGATTTTCTCGGTTAATCTCTACTGAAATGCATGAAACTATGAAATTCTTGTAATCAAGAAGAAACATCAGTACAAAAAGAGGGACCAAAGCCTGCAGGTTTTGGCCCAAACCCAAGGGTCTCAACCCTCCAAAACTAACTCATATGTAGTTTAAAAACCAACTTCCCATTATCAAAAAGTGCAAGTCTAGTACATCACATAGAACTTGAAAATAGAGATGTCAAGCTTGAGGCTCAATAGCTACACCTATTTTATTTTTTTCTTTTAATCATAATTATTTCTTCTTCGAGTTTAATTATACAAAATTTAAACTAAATAAACTCCCTTAAAAGTAGGAGTGGCTCCCTCCTTGATCTTGAAAATAGTGGATCTTGTACTTCTTGATCTTCACTTGGACTAGGAGTCACTCAGTTGCCAATGAACTCAAACTAGTGAGAGATGATACCATGAGGACAAATAAGGTTTAGGGAGGTAAGGAGGTGGACAATTCCCCCTACATTCTCTCCTAGTTGCCTCCATTAAGCACTTATATAGTAATAGCCTAATTTTTTTCTTTTCTAAAAATTAAGTCACAATAGGTTGCATACTATCACAAACACCTTTTACTCTTCTTATTAACCATAATCTAACAAAAAATGTGAATTAAGGTATGGTAAGGATACATTTAAGGTTGTAGGATGGCATATTGATCTTTACAATGTCCCTATTGATGAGAGTTATCATCACCTCCCTACTGAAGGTGGTTCACATCCTCTACGAAACTCAGTTATCCATGCACAACTCTTTCATGGCCCTTGTGGCCTCTTTGACATCCCAAGGCTCCTAAGATGGTTTGCTTTATTGGGGGTTAAAACCTACATTCCTCTCTATTTATGTCCATTTCTTCTACTCTTTGGGGTGGATAAGTCTTTTCAAGGCTTATTTTTTTGTATCCTTTCTTCTCCTCCTCTTCTCCTTCCATGTTTACTTCTCCTTCCTCTATCACTGCTACCTCTGTTTCCTTTGTTTTAATTTCTTCTTCTTTTGTTCTTACTACCTCTTCCTCCTCTACCTTTAATTCTTCTTATTTTGTTCTTGTTTCTTATTTCTCCTTTATATTTGATCCTTGTTCTTCATCTCTTTTCCCTTCACTTCCTCCAACACTGGAGCCTATAGTCTCTCTTAGTGTGAGGGCTTCTGTTTCTATGAAATTATCCCTATCGATGTCCATAAATTTGCTCCATATGAAAAGGATTCTCACGTGGTTCAAAGCATCTACCACTATCAATTTGATGAGTCCATCCTGAGCTAAACGTTAGTGTTTTCCTTCCCTTTCGTTCTAATTCATCTCCATGATTGATTACACAAGGAAATGGGGGACACTAAGTATTTGAGATAGTGGTAATTCTACCTTGAATATCAGCTCTTGCAGTAACCTCAAGTGTTATGCTCAAACCACACTTAATCTCTGTTGACAATCTATATATTTAAGGATACGAAAAGTTACCTCATGCCAAGGGTAAGGCATAATTTAGCTTCTCACTCCATTCTTGTCTTCTACATGATTTTCTTTTGAAAGGAAGAAGTCTTTCCTAGGTGTAACACGTACTTTCTTTTCTTCTTTTCCTCGTCTAATTCCTAGAGGAAAGATGGTCACTCTGGTGATATTTTTGGGACTGAGAGAGATGGCCAACCCCATGACAACAAGTTTGACACTATATTCCCCTTGAAAATGCAATTACATGGTAAATGTATGGGAAAGATCATCATCCCACCCCTTTAGTAAATCAAATAAACCAAACCACTAGTGATTTCTGAAGACGTCAACTGCATGATGGTGTTGGTGAATTATGATAGTGTATGTGGGTTTTCTTATCTTAAATACTACCCCCATATCTTCTCTATTACTCCTTGATGCTATGTATGTGTGGAATTAAAAAAAATCAAATAGTCTTAGTGGTGAAATACTGGCATAAAAAGTGGTGAAACAATGGCACAATGCTTGTTAACGGTCAAGAAGAAGGGTGGTCAAATTAACATTAACCAAATTAATTTGTTTTATCTTAAGCAGAAACAATTCCAAAAAGGATCCCATACTAATCTATTCAGACATGTTTAGACTATCAGGGATCAATTCATTTATATATGTAATCCCATTTTGGGCATTTCATGTAATGTTGAGCCAAATATGTAGCCCCTCTATTTGGGCGATTAATGTAAGAATGAGTTCTTGGTAGGAAAGGTAATACTTGGCAGAGTCATAGAGTCATGTAATTCATTGGAAATATTCCAAAAGGTTTGAAATATGCTCAAGGAGAGGATGGTTGGTGTTCATAATCTACAGACAAGCCTAAAATGATCCTTTCTACAAAGAGAGAAATAAATCTTCATTTAGAATTTGTTAGCCCTTTCCCCTTGATGTTAAAGGGGGAGAGTAGCTCATTGTTTGGAGAAGAATTCTTGGGGAGAAACATGGTATCCTTACAAATGTATTTGTAGGTATTTATAGGTTATGCTGACAAAATACTAAAGTGATTTCCATCAAGTCCAAAGGGGGAGATTATTGGCATTATGACTACAGTCTTGTCCTTGATTGAAACCCACTTAATAAATATTTCAACACGATGATATTTGGATGATTATCTAGGTTGGCATATATGTGACATAGAGAACGGATAATGGAATATCAATTCAAAGCTAGAAGGATTATAAAGGTGAATTTTAGGAAAGTATACATTGGTCTTCTGTGAAATCCCCCATACATACACATGTATAATGAAGATAACTTACATACAACTTTTTCACCACAGCCTTATGAATACGATGGCATTTACCTTTGTATTATTCCATAGTATTGAGTGTGAAAAGATATATTTGATCACATTAAAGAATACCAACGAAATTAATAAGGGATTGGCATAAAGGACTCACTAAGGCCTAAGTTATATAAGGAGATGGAGATGAAGTGTTAGTGCGTGCATATGATGGATTTTTTATAACAGACTTGATATGAAATAGGTGTGTACCAACTATCATGGAGATGGATTAAATCGGCTACATCAGAAATGGATACATATTGGCTAATACATTTAAGGTTTAATAGAGCTATAATGATGCTATTATGATGTGTGTCTGTAACAATTTTCATGCCGAGATTTGGGTTTGGAAAATGTTGTGTTATGAAGCGAAGGTATTAGTTAGAGGTTATAGATCTATACGTTGGTTTTCCATTGAGAAATCGCTTACATACCTAGACCTTCCTTTTGTAGTTATGTGTGTATTCTACGAAAAGTTCTAAATATGTATGCAACCATCAAGCATGAAAAGCATGCATATAGGCATAAGTCATTTGTAAGAGTTGCGTACATTTGCCAAGGTTTTGTAGTAAAATTTGTTAATCATGTTTGATCATTTTTGTTATTTTTTTGTTATCTGTCGATGAAATCTCTCTTACGATAATCTATGTTTTACAATTCTACTCGGATTCAATTGTTAATGATATGTTGACTAGGGATGATGTTATTGTGTGGTCATATATTATATTTGGTTAAGTGATTTATGATGGGTTTAGTATGCCATTTAGTGGTACAATAATTTAGATTCAGTTATAATTTTTTTGAGATTTGTGCATAGGTATTCTTTAGGGAAAGCCTATACATATGCGAGTATGACTCAGAACAATAGCATATACAATATGATGTATGCTTGATCATGGTTAATAGTGATAGAAGTTGCCTTTTCTGATGGGTAGAATGTTTGGATTCATAAAATGATGAATGTATATTTCATTTGATGGTTTATATTTGTTATGAATTGGTTTGATTTAGTTGCAAAAAATGGTAGAGATTCAGTTATTTGATATAGTGATTGGTTTCAGTATTTTTATTTGGTATTGAGATTAAATTTTGGAAGTGGTTCTAGTCTAAAAATATGATGAAAGGTGTCCTATAGGTTTGGTGTTGTGATTCAGGTGGATCCAGTATGAAAAATTATGAAACGTGGTTCAAAGAGGTGCCAAAGGTCGGAGCCTTCTATGAGGGCTCTGAGGCTTCCTTCCTATGGTAGCTATTAAATATTATCAACGAGTTGCAACTCCCTTCCAGTGGGTGTTGATAAACTTGATCAGGGGGCCGCAGCTCCCTTCCAGCCAGTACTAAATAATGAGAGAAGGTATTAGCCTTCTACAGGTGGGTGCCTGCATACGAGTACGAGTCTGCAGTAGTACAATAATGTAAGATGTTTTCCTTTATAATAGAAGATGAAGACATAGGTGATGGAAATGTTGGTTTTCTCTCACATTGGGTTTCCATGTAAAAATCCTAGTGTCCTCATGTGTTGTTGTCTTACTTATGTGTCATGCTTTATTTTTCTCTTACTTATCATTTTTCATGTTTAATTAAAGCCTAATGAAGTAATGATACACTAGATAAATTAGAACATATGATGAAATATATGAGAAGTTAGTTAACTAGGTATATGTTGTTCATAGCCGCATACATACGTTGTTTTACTTAATGATAGTAGCATACAAAAATATGAATAATAAATTGAAAGGTTTAAATATTTTTTAAAGTATTGACTCACCCTCCCCCTCTCAGTATTTTTCGCAGCAAAGATTAGCCAAAAATATAATTAAAAAAAGGTAGGTTTTCTTCTTTTCCTTCAGAAATATTTACATATACCTCCTTTTTAAATAAATTATTTTGATTGGACTACATATTATGACATGAAAAATTCATGAAAATTTCATGTGCACTTTCAAAGTGAAGCTTCCTCTAATGTGTTATCGATCAATAGAGTTGACATAGAAACAATGAACATTAAATCACATACAACACACCTAAGAAAAAAAAATGAATCAAGGCCACTGAAATAGAATGATTTCCTTAGTACATACGAAAAAAACATATATAAAAAACATCCAAATGATAGTCATAAGACATTCACAATACATGCATGAAAGTGTGTTGACTCAACAAGATTCAATTATAAGGCGAAATATACAATCGAATTGATTACAATGGTGGATGTTAGTTCCAAGAATGGAACATTAAGTCAATTGTTGCTTTTCCAAAGAATAGTTTTCTCTCTTATTCCATGTATAGAATCGAAGAATATCTCCCTAAAGCTTAATCCTCCAAAATACAATTACTTGAGTTATGAGTTATTTTTCATAACAAGAGGAATGACCTTTCATATCATCATGATTCGTGGATTACCTTCATCACTCTTGGACCTCTAGTGTCTCCTTTGGACATCTACACAACTCATGAACTTCTAAATGAATTTTGGACTTCTATAATTTCTCCATATATGACTATGTGACTCTTCATGTTCCACATATGACACAGATTACATCTCATACTTTTCTTTGAACATACATCATTACACTCCACATGATGATATCGCATGAAACATGGGCATACATTGACCAATATGATGACACATATACAAGTTACAACTTTACAATGATGACATGGACTTCATGATGAGGTGGAAATTCCAAGTTGTATTTCTTGTTACTTCATATTAAATTCTTGATGATAGATATGATCTATTATAAAATTTAGCTGAGTTTGATTTTTTTTAAATGCTGACAATTACAGTGTTAGTGAATTTTTTTGTAATAAACAGGAGAAATGTTGATAATGGGACTATGATCACTTTTTAAGTTCATAATATTATTAGAGGAATACATTGACAACAAGATTGTCAATGTTTTTAAGTATTAAATTGTAACAAAAGTACCAATGCCAAAATTAGAATTAGAATTTTTATTTTTGAAATGTGTTGATACATTTGATGTCATCAACAAAATAATGATTTCCCTGTCATGCGACAATAAATATGAAAGTGAAAGGTACGTATTAAAACCAAGGTTTCTGTCTCCGAAATGGTGTGATGTGTTTTTGTAATTATCGAAGGGTTAAAACATTATTTCACCTTTCAGTCAATTATTCTTCCTAAAACATCATTGCTTTTTCCTGCATAATGATTTGAGCATTTCATTTGTATGTTTTGTTAACTGCTATAGCTAGAAATTTATACAAATCAAACTATTTACTGTAGATACAAGATTGAATTCTAGTTTTTCATTTGTGTAATATCTAAGCTATAGATATAATAGGGAAAAATTGGAGGCTTAACAAAAACGAACCAAAAGATCTCGACATTTTCAAGAGTTACCCAAATATTCATCAACAATTCTAGTGGCCTAGGTGTCAGGAATTTCTCGAACGATGCATTGATTACCATGACAATGTGGCTCAAATATTTTGCGAAGGGTTTGACAGTCAGTGTGTCAAGGTAGGAGGGATTTCATTCCTAGTCACAGAGGAATTAATGGTAGAGGTTACCACTCTACCTACAGATGGGGAATTTTTTTTCAAAAGTCACGTTCTACCTAGGATTGATGTCCCATTTTGCTTAAAGCTGGATTAAAAGATAGAAACTTGAAGGACAGGGTCGAAAGATCCTGGATGGAAGACAAATGACATGGTATTCTATGGATTACCCAATAGTATTTGACGTGTGAAGGGATTTTTAATATAGTAAACTTATACCATTTTCATTTCTTAGCTCATCTAGTAGGAAAAATAAGAATTTGTACATGTTATTTGTTGTTATAATGTGTCAAGCATGTGGCTTCTCACGTTCAGGCCAAAACAGACTCATCCCCACATTTCATCTATAAAAAAGAATGAAATAAGTTGTTAATTGAAAATCAATATTCCAAGGATAGAATAATGTGGTGCCATTCCCTTTTCTAGGGATGGCTTAAACCCCAATCTCCTAAGGCTAAACGAGGGACTAATAAGGGTATCAAACAACGTAAGAAAACATAGCCAAGAACTTCCTCTCAAGGCACTTCCTCTAAGGAAACCCAAAAATATAGGAACTTTAGATCATTGCAGCTAAGTCTTCAACGTTTCCTTATTTCATTCCATTTTTATTTTCTTCAACCACTAATTTTTCTTTTGTGGGTGTCCAAAATCTCGTTTTATCAACCATTATCACAACAGTCTCAGCTCCTTTGAAATCTGTTGTCCAAACTCCTATTGTTAGTGTAATTTCATGTTCGAGCCCTATGGCTGCTAGATATGTGCCTTTAATCCTCGAAGGTATGATATATGACATCCCCTTCAATTATAGATATTGTGTGATCCATTTTGATGGGACTGGACTTTACACAACTCAAAAACATGTAGACAAGCTTAATGACTTCGTTGATTTAGAGGAGATTGACCATGAGGAGATCAAATTGAGACTTTTTGCATAAAGGCTATCAAGAGAGGTAAAGAGATGGTTTAGATCCTTACCTACAAAAGGTATCAATACTTTCTAGTAGTTTGAATAGATATTTCTCACTAGGTGGGAGGTGACAAAAAATCCCCTATAGATTTTACCTAAATATGAATGTTGAAAAGGGAATCCAAGGGAGTCAGCACAATAATTAATAGCTAGATTTAACAGACTTTTCAATTCAATTCTAGCTGAGTTAAAATATCCTCCTCAGTTAGTGTTGTTTGATTATCCTAATGGTTTTAATGTTGAAATGTATTATAAACTCTGGGAGATAAATCCTATCACTTTAGAAGCAATTAAGAGTAATGAAATTGGAGAAGAAGCCAATTTGTTGGCCAAGAAGGAAGAAATGAAAATTGAGAAGAGAGTGGTGTTTAAAGAAGAATCATCCTCTTCACGTGATCTAAAATTTGATGTAATGTTGAAGACAATGGAAAAGCTAGTTGATGGGATAACTCCTTCCAAGGCTGAAAATCAACCTCAGGTGAGAAATCAAAATTTTAGAAGACCTCAAGTGGCTCAAAATCCTATAAGAGAGTAGAAGGGTTCTAAATATTAGGAAGTTTTCATCTGGCCTCATTTTCTAGAGGGATTTTTTGATGAGGAGGTCATCAAGGAAGAAGATAATCAAATTGGATGTAATGATGATAACAAAATGAAAGTGTTTGTCACTAAGGAGGAGCATTATATTTTTGTTGGGTGATGAGTAGAAAAGGACAACATTCACATTTGTGATTCAATAGTTTATCAAGAGGGTTATAACAATGCAGTAGTAGATCTTCAAAGGGAGTACCACCTCAGAGATTATACTATTCGTATTAATACTCCATCACAAAAGATATTACCGAGCAACGTGTTGATTCAAGGAAGAAAACACTAAAGATATGAAATGAACCTAAGAAACATATTAAGTAATTTGAAAAAACATAGTCAAGTTTCAATATGGAAATTGAAATCAACAAGTTTAAAGAATCCATTCATTGTAATGAAATTTTAAGAAATTAGTAGTTTAGAAAAATAATATTTACAATCGTTAAAAGTTTAGAGAGTGATCAGGTTAATATAAACTCAAAATATTCCCTAAATTTAGATGATGATGCTCTAAAATTTGTCTTTGGTCCACATGTCACTATTATAAGTGATGATGTTCCCCCATTCTATTTAATTCTAAACATACACCATATCATTCTTCATAATGATATGTTACACTCTGGAGCTTAACATAACCTAATGCCTAACTTATTCATGGACCATATAGGACTTTATATCACTAGGCCTTACAAGGACCTATTCTCATTTGATTGCAAAAAGGTAAAATGTTTAGGGTTGATAAAAGATCTAGTTTTAACACTATCACATATACCTACAGAAAGTATAATGAGGGACATAGTTGTAGAAGATATTCTAGCTAGATTTGACATGCTGTTGTTTCAGTCTTGGGAAGCAAGATTATGAGCAATATTGAAGATGTACATGTCTTACACATAAATATCATTGTTTGGTGAGTTGAAAAGATTATATAGGGAAGTCCAAATGGCCTATATGGTAAGTAGTAGAACTCAGCCATATAATCGTCCCAGTTATGCACTATATACAAAGGTGGGATCATGAATTTTCTTTAATTTTTCTGTATTGATGGAGAAGTATCTAAACACGTTAAGGTCAATGTATTAAAAAAAAACGTTCAAACATTTTTAGATGAAGTATGGAATTTGTATTTTGATGGCTCCACTTGTGTGAAGGGTTGTGGGTAAGGAATTTGGATTGTTCTGCCATAATGTACTATTCAATTACATTCATATAAATTGCATTTTTACTGTACAAATAACGTGGCAGAATATGGAGGTATGATTATTGTGTTGAACCTGTTAAGGGAGAAGAAAGTGAAAAAAATCACAGTTTTGGATATTCAGAGCTAATTTTGAATCAAGTCAAAGGAACTTGTCAAAAAAAACACCCAAGAGTGAGAGCCTGCCGAAATGACATATGGGATTTGTTTTCAATTTACTCGTATGAGCATGAGATCTCTCTCATCTGTGGAGAAAAAAATGGAAATGCAGATTGTTTAGCAAAAACTGCTAGTGCATTTAGAATTCTTGTTGATCCTAATTAAAAATATGATATCAATGTGACACATAGGCATTCTATCCTGGATAATACTAGGTATTGGGAAGTGTTTGAAGAAAAAAAAAAAATAGAAGATTTCTTGAAAGAGATCATGAATTTCCTAGCACTCCAATGGGAAAGATGTATATGAGAACACAGAGAAATATATTGAAACAATATAATCCCTAAAGTTTTACTTCCTTTAAAGACACTATTTGATTCAAATGATGTGGCAGTTAAGCCTAGAATACTTCGAAGTGATGCGGAGATGGAATACTGCGGTTTCGGAAAAAAAGATAATCTAAATACGATTAAAGTTTTTAACAATTTGAAACTAGAATAGAAGCTAAAGTGTGAAAAATTGTTAAAGGAGTTTGCAGATGTATTTTCTTGTAGATATGAAGACTTAAATGTCTATAACAAAATTGTCATCCAACATACTATATCACTCAAGGAAACTGAGAAGCCCTTTAAACATAAGTTAAGAAGGATTAGTCCAAAGATGTTTTTATTGATTCAAAAGGAGGTCAATAGACCATTGGAGGCAAAATACATCATCCCACTAAGATTTTCAAATTGGATATAAAACTTGGTACTACTCAACAAAAAGAGCTGAGCAATTCGCATGTGCTTGGATTTCAGAAATTTAAATAAAGTCTCATTGAAGGATAATTATCCTTTACCAAAAATTGATCAAATTCTGCAAAATTGGTTGGCTCAGAAAGGATTTCCATGTTGGATAGGCTTTCTGGATATAATCAGATAACAATTACTCCAAAATATCAGTACAATACTACTTTCACCACACCATAGGGCACATATATTTATTCAAAAACGCCATTCGAACTCATGAATGTCGAAGCCACCTTCTAGAGAGTGATGGATATCACTTTCATTAATGAAAGAAATAGTTTTATTGTAATTTATCTATATGATATTACTTTCTTTTCAAAATCCACATTTCCTCATTTAAAACATTTGAGGATAATCTTCATTAACTGTAGGAAGTTTTAAGTTTCTTTAAATCGGGAAAAAATCCATTTCTCTATCAAGGAGGGGAAGTTGTTGGATCACATGGTATGGAAGGAGGGCATTCAGATAGATCCCAACTGAGTGACAACAATACAAACTACTGAACAACCAAGAAACGAGAAAAAGTGTACTCATTTCTAGGTAAGGAAAATTTTCAGGGAAGATTTATCCCAAAATTTGTAGATATTTTTAAGGTGATGTAAAACGTGCTTAAGAAATGAAATGAGATTAAATAAAATGAGCAAGCTAAGGATAGAATGTTCAATTCTCCTTTCAACTTGATGAGGGGGGCATTGGAGCTAATGTAAGGAATTACATCCATAGGGCCATAAAAAATTGAAAAAACCTTTTTCAAATGACAAAATGGAAGCATGAAAAGAAATACGAAGGTTGTACCTCCTTCCTTGAAGTGACGATGCTCGAAATGGTCCACCATATTAGTGACAATCAACTACAAAAGATTGAAGGGAAAAACACTCATAACTTACTCTCCTAGAAGTAAAATGTGAAATAGTAAATTGAATTTTTGTTTCCTATTTTATAGTCATTTTCATCATGATTTAATTAATATCTTAATATTTTGACCTAAATATAATTCAATTTTATCATGAAACATATATTTTTAATCCTTTGATGTTGTTCTAAGTAGGTTGAATTTTTTTGATAGATTTAGTGATGTATGAATTGAAAAATATCATTTTGATGAAAGAGTATGATTTTATCTCTTTTTTAGTCTCTATAAAGTTACAAAAAATAAATTGTGTGGAGTTCTCTTTCAGCTATTTTTGGACTCCCACAACATGAAAAGATTTTGAAGCAGTTGTCTTTTTGAACTCGTTAAAGTAATTGAAAATATGACTACTTAGTATAAGTTTAACACTTTTTCAGGCTGAGATAGACTATTTACAAAAAAGGAATACCTTAGTCAAGCGTTCCTAAGAGGTTCTCCTGAGTATCATTTTTTTGTCTTTTTGGACTTAAGTGACAATTAAAAAAATGAACATTTAGAGTTTTATTTTTTACCTCCTTTCCAAACTATATAAACAAGAAAAATATAACTAGCACTACAGGAAAAAAGGACGTTGGTGAGGGGAAAAAAATGTCACCATAAGCTTATTGGTGATAGCTAAAGGAGCATTCGTGACCAAAAACTGAACATCACCAAAGGTGGCATCACTAGAACTATAGATGTTACAGTGACATACAAATTCCATCAACAATACTCATTTATAATGACGAATAATAATCGTCACCATTTCATATGAGTGATGGTGATGGACCATAACCCCCATCATCAAAAATTGAACATCGCCAAAGGTGGCATTCCCGAAGTATAGGCTGTAGTTTCAAAGTTCATCACCAATAATGAATTATAATTACAGATAGAAATTGTCACCATTGCATATGAGCAATGGTGATGAACCATACCACCTGTCACCAAAAACTAAATGTCACCAAAGGTGGTGTCGGCAAAAGTATAGGTTTTATGGTGACATTCAAGGTCCATAAAGAATATTGGTTATAATGAACGATAGTGACCATCACCATTTCATATGAACAATAATGATTTATTGTGATGGATATTTAATGGTTGTCACTATTTGTGCATATATATGGTGATGTTCGTTGATTGTGACCTAAAGTCACATTTCTAGAAGTATAGGTGTTGTGGTGACATTGAATATCCATCACGAATAATGACTATAACAACAAAAAACAACCATCACCATTTCATATCAGCAACAATGATCTATGGTTATGGACCTTTGAGCGTCGTCACTATTGATGCGTACATATGGTGGAGTTCATTGACTTTCACCATTTCATATTGTGGGTGAGGGTCAAAAAATGTCACCAAAGCTCATTGGTGATGGTCAAAAGAGCCTCCACCATAAAAAAATTGATCATCGCCATTCCATATGGATCTCAAGGCATGATGGAATCAAGCCATCAACCTCTTTCTTGTAAAGCAGGTGCTATTCCATTGAGCTAGCACCCTTAAAAGAATTATATTTTTTAAAATTAGACCTTGAAACTTCATAAATTGTAAATTTTACAACTTTCAATAAATTAAAGTCTCAACAATATTTTAATAAACAAGCAAAGAAACATCAAATATGTAGGTCGCTACCTAATGGTTATTGAAGTTATGAAAATTGGGTGGAAGGAAGAATAGTTATGTATAAGAGAATCAATATTTTTAGTTGAATACTCAATTATAAGTGAAACTCTAAAGGCATTTTTAACCTATAAATGACCTATAACTATCAAATGCACCAAATATTGCAAAGGAAATGTCATAAGTGGATATCATATGGAAGGGGATGAGGCAGGGACTTAGAATCCTTGTACATCTTGGCATGCCCTAACAATTGGCACATCTTAGCTTGTTTGACATGTCTTCATACTATCTAGCAACCTTAGCATGCCCTAGCATTCCATAACACACCTTAGTAGTCATGATCTCAGAACTAGCATTACATTTTTCCATGACTTAGGAACCTTACATTCACTAGAACACCTTGGCACTCCCTAGTTGTCATGCCCTCTATTTTCCTCCATAATTTCCGAGGCTGATGAAGAGATTGACCGAGGTAACCATATACAAAGATTTTAGTTTGGTAGCTAGCCCTACCAAACCACAAATGGCTCTTTCTATGAAACCACAACCAATACGTGACTGAATGTAAAGGATTTTAGGCTAGATAGCTAGGGTCAGGTGGGTTTCTTGAAGATTTAGAGACATGGAACTCTATCCACTCGCGTCTTTTTTTGCAAGGACCTTTTTAAGGAGGAAAGGACTTGGGACTCTTTCTAGTATAAAGCACCTAACATGCATGATATAATCTCCCTAGAATAGAGTACCACCTACCAAGAAGAGTGTCCCCTGCTCAAAATATAGAACACTTGTCTATTGTGCACTTTTCTTAATGATAAATCTTTGCATAAAATAGTACTAAGAAAAACACCTAAAATAAGAAAAGTGAACATCTAAGTCAAACTATAAAAGTATAATAAATATGGCTATATATATGTTTTGGAAACACAAGACAAGCATGCTTTCATAAAACAACAATAAGATTCCTAAAATCAATGCAATTATTTTATTGTCTCTATACCCTCACAACAAAACTGGAACCTATAGCATGTACCCCAACGTTGTATGCATTTGCTAAAGGTGTATATTGAAAGGATCTGCCGGGATGAAGTACTATTGAATGATAAATAGCTTCAAAACAATAGATAAATTCTATTGTGAATTCCACCCATTTGCACACAGACCAAGGCTGCTACTAGGTACACTTCTTCGTTGAATGCAAACTACAATGTATTGTAGTGTTACTGAAGGAAAAATATCTTCAATGCAAAATGGATAAAAATCTCACAGATATTGTCACTGTGGCCTCAGTTGTTGATTATCTCATCAATATAGGTAACATCTTAAAATTGAGAAACCAAAAGGTGAGATGCATAGATAATTTGAAATGACAAATTTGGGGATACTTTAGGAGTGTTTCTATAGAAAATGCAAGGTAATGTTTAGTGTCTTTATTTTACAGGCCAAGGATGTAAAGAAATACATAAAATATTAAATATCATGGTATAAGTTGATTGCAGGTTATTTTGAGACGGGAATGGAATTCTCCTTCTACCGGTTCTAATCTATTGGGTATAACTTTAAATAAGAAACTGATAGTTATGGTGTTTAAATTGTCTCACAATAAATGAAAATTCCTAAATTTGTTCACTAGAGAGAAGTATAGTGAATTTTCATGTTTATGGAAGTTAACATCCTATTCCGAGGGTGATAACTTGAAACTAGTTGGGCATATTATTTCTCATCTTCGTGTTCGTGTGTGATTTAAAAAGATAAACACATCCAAAGAATCAATAACAAATCTGGTAAAGTTTATATATGTGAAGCACTTCTAACAAAACGCATCGCTTAATGATAATTGAGCGAGGAATATGTCGAAGTCCTCAATCTTGCACTCAATCATAAAAAGAAAGTTGGGGTATCAAACATCTTGCCAACAAACTGACTCCAACAATAATGTGAAATCCAGGTTAAATGTGAAAGCTCTTTCCACTTTGTAGTATTGTTTCCTCTTGAAATCCAATAAGTATTTGGCTACTTAGATCCAAAAAACTCATGCCAGGTAGACTCTACATGATACAACTCTGATGTGCAAGCTTGACATATACTCTAGTTTCCCTCTAAATCAGGGTATGTCAAAATATTATGAAAATCATAACTGTAAGTTGATCATAAAATATTGAGGTATTGTATGGAATAAACAATATACTATCAATGCACTAATAAAGAACTCAAAATAAAGGAATTTCTTATTGCTACAATAGAGCCTCTTGGGATTCTCGGATAAAGCACCTAACCTGCGTGTGAAAATGTTCCTAGAATAGAGTACCTCCTACCTAGAAGTGTGTCCCCTGCTCAAAATATAGAACCCTTCTCTACTGTGCACTTTTATCAAAGATAAAATTGTTCATAAAACATAACTAATAGAAGTACCTAAATTAAGAAAATTGAATATCTAAGTCAAACTATAAAAGAATTCTAAATATGGCTTTATACAATATTGAGGTATTGCATGGAATAAACAATATACTATCAATCCACTAATGAATAACTCAGAATAAACAGATTTCTTTTTGCTACAATAGCACCTCTTGGGATTCCTTGATAAAGCACCTAACTTGCATGGCAAAAGATTCCTAGAGAAGAGTACCTCCTACCTAGAAGTGTGTCCCGCACTCAAAATATATAACCATTCTCTACTGTGCACTTTTCTTAAAGATAAATATGTGTATAAAATAGAACTAAGAAAAAAACCTAAAGTAAGAAAAGTGAGCATCTATGTCCAACTATATAATCATACTAAATATGCATAAAATTGATGCACTTCTTTCATTACTGCTGCAATCTCATAAGAAAACTATAATCTACAACATGAATCCTAAGGCTATATGCATCTACTAAAGCTGAAGACCGGAAGTGTATACTAAGATGAAGTATTGTTGAAGGAGAAATGCCTTCAAAACATCATATAGAGTCTATTGTGCATTCAACCCATCTGCACACAAGCCAAGGTTGCCACTAGGTACACTTCTCCCCTAAACAGAAACTATAGTGTACTGTTGCTCTATTGAAGGAGAAACACCTTAATAGAAACACAAATAAAACTATAACATATATTGTCACTGTGGTATCGGTTGTAGAAGTTCTCATCAATATAGGCAATAACTTCGATAATTGAAAAACCAAAAGGTGAGCTACATAGATCATTTGAAATGATAGATTTGGGCATACTTTATTATTTTTGAGGAGTGTTAGTATATAAAATGAAAAATAGCATGTTGCATGTTTTTGTCACAGACCAAGGATGCGAATAAATATAGAAAATATTAAATAGCATGGTACAAGTCAATTTCAGGTTATTTTGAAACAAGGATGGATTTCTCCTTGTGCAGATTCTAATCTATTGGTTATAGATTTATATAAGAAATTTATAGTTATGGGGTTGGGATTGTCTCACAATTCATGTCAAGTCCCAAAGTTCTTCACTAGAAAGAAGTAGAGGAAATCATCAGTTTATTAATCGAAACACCCTATTCGTAGGTAGATAACTTCAAACTAGCTGGGCATATTATTTCTCCTCTTTCTGTACGTGTGTGCTTTTGAAAAGCTAAACAACTCTGAAGACTCAAGAACAACTCTAGTAAAGTTTATAGGTTTGCAACACTTTTTAGAAAACCCATCACTTAATGACAATTGAGTGAGGAATATGTCGAAGGATTGAATCCTGCACTCAGTCATAAAAAGGAATTTTGTGTATCCAACATCTTGCCAACAAATCGATTCCAACCATAATGTGAAATCCAGGTTAACTGTGAAACCTCTTTCCCACTTTGTAGTATTGTTGCCTCTTGAATTCCAACATGTATCTTCCTACTTAGATCGACAAAACTTGTCCAAGGTAAACCTTGCACGATACAATTGTGATGTGCAAGTTTGACACACACTCTAGTTTCTCTTTAAAAGAGGGTAAGTCAAAATATTATGACAGGCTTAAGTATAATTTGATCATACACTAGTAAGGTATTGTATCAAATAAACAATATACTATCAATGCACTAATGAAGAGCTCAAAATAAACCTATTTCTTGTTTCTATAATAGCGCCACTCTTAGGATTCTCCAAGGAGCCTGTTATGAAACCAACTCACAAAAGGATAGAAAAGATATACTAATGCCTTAGTGTTTAGCCTCTTTGAGGGGGCAACCTCCTTTACATTACAGAAATGAATGATTTCTTGATGATTCAAATGAGAAAACCTCCTCTCCATATATAGGAGTCTAAGGAGTCACAATATAACCTACTCGACCTAACAATAATAATATAAAGGCACAAAAATAAGAATAGATGGATTCTATGGGGCACAATATAACAATATGGGGACAATAGGGGCACAACAATATTATTATGCGATACAACTACAATAGTAAAGGGCTAATCACTAGTATTATAGGGACATAACATGCCCCTCTCCTTCAAAAAAGTGTTGTCCCAAATCCTTG
This sequence comes from Pinus taeda, assembly GCA_000404065.3. Lineage (NCBI taxonomy): Eukaryota > Viridiplantae > Streptophyta > Pinopsida > Pinales > Pinaceae > Pinus > Pinus taeda. Next base: position 96,110 of record APFE030578313.1, read on the forward strand.
AGTAGTTCTAGATGCTTCTGTATAAAATTATCATCCTCCCATGTGGAATCTTGAGTGGATAAGTTCTTCCACTTGATGAGATACTTCAAAATTGATCGATTTCATAGCTGTCAAGTTCTTGTTTTTGTGCTGGGAGAAGAATGATGAACCCTAATCTCTTTGTCATCGCCTACATTCCTTCAGCCGCCGTCTAGCCTTTGCTCGGCCCTACAGAAGATGGCGACGCAAGTTCCAGAGGGGCCCCGACTCCATTCAAGCCAAACCCAGTGAATAAGATCGCGTGTAGCCCTGCGAAGAAAAAGATAAACATGCACGGGATGTGCTCACAGCAACCTACGCATGCACTGCAGCAGATATGGAGGCAGACACTCTTCATCTATAGGTTGTTATCAGCTTCGCAATGGGGATGAGGATGACGCCCGACCTCGAGGGACTTCTATAGGCCGCCAAGATTTTCGATGTTTTTATAGGCAACGAATGAAACTTTGAGGGTTCCAAATTAAGCTTGCATCCCAATAGCTTATGGATCTAGCACGACATTCCCAGGAACCCACACACAATATCTGTCATGGAGAAAGGTTCTGATTTTTCTAGACAGCCCCTGCACCCCAGCAGTCCATTGTTCCAGAGGGCCACCACAGAGTTCACCAATCAGCAAAGCCCTGGCTCCAAGGGAAACATCATCAGAAAAGAATCATCTAGGAGCTTCCAAATCACCAGCTTCCTCTCGTCTCAGTTTTACAAAGGAAAGCAGAAGTCTGATCACTCTGCCTCGTTCCAGATCTAGATCGTTCTCCTTTCTAGCAAAACTTTGCTACAATGGCTGTTCAGATCTAGTGTAGGAGCTCAAGAAAATCCTAAATTTTATGCTAGGGATTCCCTTTGCATTTCAACGACTCCTCCACGAAGGTAAACAACTTGAGGATCTTTATCCCCTTTATTTTTACAACATTAATAGAAATGCCTCCATCATTTTTACCATTTGTTTGAGAGGGGGGCCTGTTGGATTGTCATCTTCAGTTGTGGCTTTTTCATACAAAGAAATTGTCCATGCCCAGATGCCCAAGAAAATAGCTCCACCAGCTCAGGCTTCGAAACCTTTTTTGGTGGACAAACTGGAGGAAACCCCTTCCATTTAAATAATGCATCCAACATTGGATGAGCAAATCCAAAAGTATGCAGAGCATGCCATTATTTGTAGGTTCAATGGGCTATGGCCATGCACAGAAGATCCCTACCAATGGATTCACTCTAACTAGACCAACAATTGCAAGGTTCTCCTCTGCTTAAAGGGTTTCTTCATTGTAGTGTTTTCTCTCAGTGAGGACTACCAAAAAGAATTAACTAAAGGCCCATTGTTCTGGTGCTCAGCAGGTTTATTCCTCACCCCTTGGTTCCCAGATTTTGATCCCTCTACAACAATATTAACCAAGTTGCCCATTTGGGTCAGACTTCCTAATCTCCCGGCACATCTATGGCACTTTGCTGTATTCCAAGGGATCGACAATACTCTAGGCTGCTTTCCAGCCACAGACACCTCTAGAGGGGAAAAAGGCAGATACACCTTCGCCAGAAGCTGTGGAGTAAAAGACATGAGCAAAGGTATACCTGATTAGACTAATCTCAAAATTGGAGACTTCCATTGGACTTAGAACATGGATTACGAGAACACAGCCTTTCGCTGCTGAAATTGCCATCACACAGAGCACCTTTTGATCTCTTGTCCGTCGATGCTTGCCCAAAAGAAGAAAGCCAATCCTAAGCCAAAATCCAAAAGCTGGAAACCTCATGATCCTCCCCCCATGGATGATTCTAATTCTAGCTCAAATGAAGAGGAAGGGGATGCGGAAGGAATGGACGCAAAGCAGGCACAGGATCCGCCCTCTACTGGTCTTGAGGATTCTACTGTCCCACCAAACTCACAGAAAAGAACTGATGAGTCCTCTCCCTCGGATTCAGACAAGGAGACCTCTCTGTTAGCCCAGCTCAATTCGCAAATCATGCTAGCTCAGTAGAGTCATCTTGGTTGGGTCACAGTTGGTAAAAAGAAAGGAAAAAAATGTCGAATAGTTGGTTCTACCCATGTTGCGTAGAATCTCTTGTTCTACTCTTGTTACTTTGTTCTTCTTGTTACTTCTTGTTTAGCACTGCTCTCTTCTTGTTTTCTCTTAGGGGCCAAGGTGGATAGTCTATCCTTTCCGGCTATCCATTTTCTTGCTTCTCCTTGTTGTAACTTCATACTGTACCATACATCCTCTTAATAGTATTAGTCTTTACTAAGAAAAAAAAAAGTTCTTGTTTTTGTGACTGCTTCTGGTTCCAATATAATTTTTCGTTCCTCGTCAAGTTCTGGAAATGTTGTTTGAACCGGGGGCTTGTCGCCTATAACCTTCTTTAAATATGAAGCATGGAAAACTGGGTGCACTCGACAAGCTATAGGAAGCTCCAATTTTTATGCCATAGTACCAATCTTTCGCAACACCTTGTACAGACCATAATAATTTGGTGATAATTTATTATCCTTCTTAGCTTGCTCAAGGGACATTTTTTTATATGGTTTTAGGCGTAGGAATACCCAAACAGCTCTACGAAAACCTATTTCACTGCAATGCTGATTTGCCTGTTGTTTCATTCTATGATGCGCTAACACGAGGTTGTCCTTTAAGAGTTGGAGGACTTGTTGTTGATGCCCGATGAAATATTCCACTACTTAAACCTTAGAATTTTCTTTCAAATATGATATGGTGGATGGTCGTTGATATCCATAGAGTTCCATAAATGGATTCATTTTTGTTTCTATATGCAAGGAAGTGTTATACCACCATTCAGCCAGAGGCAACCATTTGACCCATTGTATCTATTTATTAGATACAAAGCAATGAAGATATCCTTCCAAACATTTGTTTACTATCTCAGTTTGTCCATTAGATTAAGGATGATAAGATGAGCTATGAGCTAACTGACTACCAAGACAAGAAAATAATTCTGTCCAAAAATTTCGAGTGAAATGGGATCTCTCTCACTTACAATAATCTTTGGTTTTCCTTGTAGCTTTTGAATTGTTTCCATAAATGCAGTATAAACAATACTGGCTTTAAATGGATGTGATAATGCACAAAAGTGTGCATACTTGGTAAGTTTTTCAAATACCACCATGATGACACTTTTTTCCTCAGACTTGGGTAAACATATGATAAAATCCATTGAAACCTCATCCCAATGTTGGGTTGGAATGGATAAAGGTTGTAATAGACCCGAGGTTTTAATTGTTTCAACTTTCTTTTGTTGGCAAACCAAAAATTCTGCCACAAACTTTTGAATATCCAATTTAAGGCCATCCCAAAAAAATTCTTTCCTGACCCTATGGTAAGTTTCTAAAAATTCTAAGTCCCCTCCTAAGGGAGAAGTGTGCAATTCAATAACAATCTTCTGCTTGAGTTGGGAATTCTTACAGAGGTATAAGCGATCTTTGTACAATAATGAATCATTTTGCCAGCTAAATGTATCAGATGTGCTAGAATATTGTTGTAACATTCGGATAAGTGCCCACACTTCTTCATCATTCTTCCATTCGTCCATTGCTTCATTTATCCAATCTAGTTGGATAATAGAAATGGCACACCATAATGCTTCCACATCCTCAACCTTTCTTGAGTGTGCATCTGCCACCACATTTTGCTTCCCTTTTTGGTAGATGATTTCAAAGTCATAACCCAACATCTTTGTCACCCACTTTTGTTGCTAAGACCGGTGCTTGGCACATTGCCTCTTTAAGATGTTTGAAGGCCTTGTTGCTTCTGGAGTCCATGAAAATGCATCTCTCCTCAATAATGTTGTTAGAGGTTCTACTGTTATCCCATAATTATTAACAAAATTGAGATAATACCTTTTCAACCTAAGAAATCCTCACAGATGCTTTATGGATGTGGGAATTTTCCATTCCTTGATTACTTTAATTTTGCTAGGGTCTACATTAACTCCTTCATGAGATACAATATGATGCAGATATTCCATTAAAATGAGTCTCCTTTAAGATCTTTTCATCTGACTCATAAAATATGAAAAGACTATTGAGCAATTGGCCTCTCCGGCACGGTAAATTGATTAGAAGTGCCATCCCTCCTCTAGATTTTAATATTTTTGGACCTGAGGGATCATTGCGCAAAAAGATCGAGCAGTTGTGTTGTTCGGCTCGTTAAAACTATCGAAAAGTCATCCGTTTCATAATATTTTATACTTTTTTTGATTTAAGGGATTATATTACGAAAAAGGATTACTTGATTTTCCTCTCCGTCTCTTTTCAAGCTCTCTAAAATTGAAAATGACTCAGTTTTCTTTGCTGTTAAACTCGTTAAAATAATAGTGACGAACTTGTCCATGCAGATAAGGCCGAGTTTCATTGTTGCTAGGCTTGTTAAAACATAGCAACGGGTTTGGCTAAAGGGAAAATTATACAACAAGCATATGTTATCCTCCTCAAGATTGACAAAAACATAGAGTTACTGGTTGGAAATGACTGGGGAAAAATTAGGAAGAAAAATTGAAGAAACTTATTGGTAGCAGATCGCTCTTGAAGATGACACTTTCACTCCATCACCATGATTGAGTCGGGTTGGGTTACTACATTCACGAGTCATATCACCATTGGGCCTCCTTACCATCCATTTCTGGGGTTAACGCTACCAATCCATTTTAGTGTGGTTGATATGTTCAAGAGAAGTCACTCAGAGAATTCACCAACCCAGCTTATGTCTCATCGACTGCAATACCTTCATGCTTCATTCTTCCATGACCACCACCCTAAACCTTATATCATCACATTTTTTTCACGTGCACAAAATCATTTTCTCTATTTTGTCTCGTAGGTGTGGGATTCCTTAAGGCACTCCTACGATGGGTCACTTCTTTTTGACATCAGCTCATTATCCAAGAAGTTGAATTAGGAACAACGTTTTCAGTACTTTGAAGCTTGCATGCCTCAATGGCAAGTTTCTCACTTCTGGCAATAGGTTTATATCAATAACCTTCGACCGAGAGATTTTGCGTGGTGTTCGACGTCAAGTCCCATATTCAGACCACGTGAATTGTACTGCAGTACCTTGAGGGTCATTATCATTATCGGTGATTCCTCTCACACCTATTAACAACTTACATCATTGGCTAGTAATCAGGCGATGTCCTTCCATGTTTGACTTCAGAACATCTTTCCACATGGATCGACTTGTACTTCGGGCGAAGATTGAATGAGTTTGAAGACCCTAGATCTTGTTTCCTCCATCTGGGCTGCGATATATTTAGGAAAATAAAGAAATCAAATGTACATGATAGTTGCACAGATAATCATCCAAGCCGAACGATAATGGCTCTACTAGAATCATCAGCTTGTCACATAGGAGATTCTCTCATATGTACATGAAAATGAATTTATAAAGCTGAGCATGGGAATGCCTGCCTCAGTTAGATCATGAAAATATTATGAAGATAATGTATTGTATTGTATCTTATTACAGGTCACCTTTCAGTTCGAAAAACCTCAGATCCTCATGATAAAGCATTTCACCGGACATCAGAATATTTACGACATCATGCTTTAGGGGGAAACTATTATAGACATATTTGGAAACTAAAACGCCAATCTCATATTTCCATAGAAAATGGCTTCTAAGCCCCTAAAAGTGTTGTTACATACCGTAAAGGAGCAAGGTCAGTTGATTACATCATCTCCGAGAAGTTCTCCCTGAAAAACTACTTAGAACTGGTCAAAACAAGACCATACAAACTGCTCAGTGCTAAGGGTGCAATGCATCTCACCTGCCACATGCAAAAAGTGCGATGCATGCTGAACATCCCTTCTATAGGGTTTGATGAGTGAGAGAAAACAAATGGCAGAGGTGCTTGGCTAAGTGGAAACCCATAGAATCTTCTAGAAACTGCCCATTTGACACTTGCCTCTCTGAATTCACTTAGGGATGAGTAAGAGATCATGAAATGGAACCATGAACTATCAGAGAGATGACACTAATCAAAATCTCAGAAGATGACTCACCCACCTGCAAACATCTATATATGGATCCCCCACCCTAGAGATACAGAAGCTGGAATTTTGTATCTTGTAAGGAAGTGCTATTTGTTTCTCGATGGAACATCATAGTGTTGGGTGATCTAGCTTTTGATGACGCGAAGTGGGCTTTCATGCTGTGAGGATGGAACTATGCCAGATCAATGGGTTGTAATCCTCTCTTCTACTACATCTATCAATAAAGCTATTTGAGTTTTCCTCCATATTCTTCTATATCTCTGAATCTTGTATTGATATATGCATTTGTATGGTTAATATATATCTAATCCTATATTATTTATGATTATAGATATCTACGCTTTGATGGTATTATGTTGCTTTGACTCTATAGGTGTTCTTTGAAGTGGGACAAGTGAGGAAGGAGTGGCAAAGATTTGTCAAAGAGGAGAGGAAACAAGAAAGGAGCCAAGTGAAAGACTAAGGTTGGTACTCTCTGCCTCTCTCTGATCTATTTCGCATAAGGGAAAACACAAGTGACTTTAGTTTAGTTTTTTCTAAGATAGATACCCATCTTAGTGGGTCTAGCAGCTCTGAATGGACACTAGTTTTCCTGATAACACCTAGAGTTGACAATTTTTCTTCCACTAACCCATTGTCATTTCACTCTATTGAATCCTCAATGCAGTTCCCAAGTTTCCCAGAAATTCTTCCAAGTCCAAGTCAAACTCAAGGCGAAATGAATCCTCATGCATTCAACATTGGAGGTGGAAACATAAACACCTTTTTTTCTCCCCACACAAAACCATGTTCCCAACCTACCTTGGATAACACTGGTTGGAAAAAAAATATCCATAGTTAGGCAAGGAAGGCCATTGCTAAATTTTTGTACTATTCTAACAGACCTTTGCACTATGCCATAAGTCCTTATTGGCAAGCTATGATTGATGTTGTTGTTGTTGTTGCAGGTATAGGGTTCAAAGCTCCTTCATTAGAAAGCATTAGGACACATATTTTATTAGAAGGTGTTGAAGATGCCATGGTTGTTCTATCTGAGTTTCATTCATCAAGGGTAGAAACATGGTGCATGATCATTAGTGATAGAGGGAGAGATCAAAGGAATGGAACTTTAATAAATCTCCTTATATCTTGTCGAGTAGGTACAATGTTTCTCTGATTAGTGGATGCCTCAGACAAGGTTAAGACTGCCAAGTTATTTGTAAAATGATGGAGGAAGTAATTCAAGAAGTGGGAGAAGAACATGTTGTACAAACTATCATCGAAAATGCAGCTAATTATATGGTTGCTGGTAGACTTTCTAAGATTAGGTACCCCACTATTTTTTGGACCTATTGGGTTGCCCATTCTATAGATTTAGTGCTTGAGGATGTTGGTAAGCTTCATTGGATACATATGGTTGTGGAGAAGGAAAAATCCATAACCAAATACCTATACAACCACATTATTGTCCTAAACACCATGAGAAAATACATTGAAGGTAAAGAAATTGTTCGACCCTTAGTGACTAGATTTGCAAAAAATTTCATATATTTGCGATTTGTTGTTGAGAAAAAGACAAATCTGAACAGGATGTCCTTGCGACCTGAGTGGATGGCATCTAAACATTCCAAGACACTTGAAGGCATTGAATTTGTTGCACTTGTGTCTAATGAGGGTTTCTCGAATGATGACAAAGAGATTATTGTTGTGATGGAGTCCCTTGTTAGAGTTCTCAGTACTTCAAGTCTTTTAACTTTTTCGTGTTTTAAATTTCATTTCAAGCTCCTTTTATTTTCAATGTTTCATATTAATTTATATTTCAAATCTTGAACTTTCAGGATGACTGATGGTGACAAACTCATTATGGGTTACATTTATGAGGCGATGGATCTCGAAAAGGAGGCCATAAAAAGAAGATATGGGGATGAGGAGGCAAAGTATATGCCTCTTTGAGACATTATTGATGCACATTGGGATAGGAAATTTCATTCCCCCTTACATGCTGCTAGGTACTTCTTAAACCCATAGTATTTTTATGATAAGAGAAAATTTAATGACGATGGGGACGTTCACAGAGGACTTATGACATCTATGGAAAGGTGCTTCCTTGATCCATAATTTCAAATTCATGTATTTTCCCAACTATAGGATTATAGAGCAATACCTACATTATTTTCCTATACCAGTGTTATATGAGAAAGATCTAAGTGTTGCCAGGTACCCTTTGAGGCTTGAAGGCTTTATCAACTCATTAAAATTGTTTAAACTTTATTTTGTATGATAAATTTTTATAAAATTTTGTTGTCTTTTTAAGTTTTTACTATTTAGTATTTAGTACATCTACTCACGAACCCTTGCCACTTGCTATATCTTTGGCAGAAATTTTTTTCTAGTGATACGCCAGATTTCAAGAGATTTTCCATTCGAATCTTGAACCAAGCATGAAGTGCTTCAGGTTGTGAGTGCAACTGGAGCATGTTTGAGAAAACACATTCTAAGAAGCACTACAGCTTGGCACAAAATTGCTTAAATGACCTTGTACTTTTGCATTACAATCTACAGCTTCGCAACAAGAAAATACTACGTGAGAGCTTGAATTTGAAGGTTCCATAATCTGATTTGGAATTTAAATTTTAATCTTTAAAGTTCAAAGTCAAACTTAAATTCACATTTCAATGTCTCATGATAATGATAGGTTTGAATCATTCACCAATACACCTTGAAGAGATAGATTTGGAAACTACAAATGCAGCAGATTGGGTCCAATTAGAGGAGGCTCTTCTTTTAAGCCTACATGACTTGAAGAACTTTTAGATTCAAGCAAGCGGAGGAGTGGGAGGAATCACTTCTATTTCTCACTCTTAAGAGTCTTAGACTCTTAGTTACTTATTTTTTCTAATTAGTATACATTTGTTGGTAAACTTTTAGAAGCAGTTGCTTCTAGTTCTACGTAGTCACTAGTGAGGAGTCATGACTCAGTACTTTGGATCATGTTTGGAATCATAACATATATGAGATACTTATTCATTCATGATATTTTGGACATCTATTGATATACCAATTGTTTAGACATGGATTTACTAAATATCATTGAAAAATGTTTTTTTTTTTAAAATCAATAAATGCGCATATTTTTATTTATTGAATTCACTGATTCTTTTCAAATTTTTTCCCAATTATTTTCTAATATCTCCCCAATCTGACTAAAACTCTTATCTCATGTGTCTCACTGATTGATTCTTTATTCCGAGTATGGTAACATTGGTTACAAGTTTCATTCTTTACTTATGAGTGTTCAGGTGTGCTAGAGGGTGCCAATGCATGCTGAGGAGTGACTAGGAGTACTAGGACAACACAAGGGAGAAGTAGGTCAAAATGCATGGAAGTGAATGAATCTGAGGGTGTGTTGGGGAGTGTTAATTAGTGCTAGTTGTCATGCCAAGGAGGGAGTGACAAGGTATGCTAATAACGGGTAAGGCATGCCAGGGTATATGAGGGAATTTCAGGAAGTACTGGAGTGTGCTAGGTAGTTCGAGGGTGTCTTAACATGTGCCAAATAGTGCCAAAGCATTTGAGGTGCTATGAAATGCTAGGATGTGTAGGGTGCCAGGGTATGGCAATATGCATCAAGGAGTTTCAAGGCAACAAAAGAAATAAAAAATCTAAAATGAAAGTAAATGAACACATAAGAGGGTTAATAAGTTGAGACTTTATCTGTTAGGGGCATGGTAGCCACACTATAATATGTTCCAATACATGCGAAGTGCCAGTGTGTGTGAAGTTATAAGTTATTCAATGCAGTATTATGCCAAGGAGTTTCAGGGCATGCTAGGGACTACACAAAATGCCAACACATGATAGGGGAGTGCTATGTTATGCTATGACATGCCAACATGTGCTTTGACATCCAACTCATGGCAAGAAGTTCTAGGTACAAAGATGTTCGAAGACATGTGAGGTGCCAAGGAATGTTAGTGAATTGTTCCAAAGCATGTTAAGGTGTGCCATGAGTTTTGAGGATTGCAATGTCTCTCTCATTAATAGAATTGACAAAGCTTGATTATATATTAAATAATATAGTTCCTACACACACTAGTGGAACTTTATTTAAAGGAAATTTGCTAGATGATAAACCTAATATAAATTAATCATGTGTTGACACATAGGAAGACTATATTCTTATGACTTGAGGGAAATGACACACACTAATTAGTTCTTAACAAATTGATTGTCTGTTATAACCACTATGACCTTCGACACATAATGAAAGAGACTCCACAACAATGGTTTTAAATAATTATATTTTGACAAAAAATATAGTAACGTGTACATAGCATCATCAAAAAAATTGGAATAACCAATGATGATGAACCTTTTTTGACAGTCAACAAATGCAACCAAAAAGAGCATTGGTGAGGGTAAATAAAAGATACTCACTCGATGTCCCCAAAGAGAGAATTAGTGATGGGCAATTAACGACCCTCACCAAAAGTGTCATTGAAATTAGTTTTGGTGACAAATCTTAATGGCCCATCACTATATATACTTACAACAACGGTTTTTTAAATACCTTCACCATATGTGACATTGATGATGGACCTTAAAGGTCTGTCATAGGCATGAAGCACCATAAAAAACTCATTGTAATGATAAATGATGATGAAAATTTATTCTGTGTTAGCAAAAGTAACCAAAAAGATCATTGGTGATGGTCAATGAAATATCATCGCTAGAAGTGTCACCAAAGAGAGAATTAGTGATGGGATTTTAACGACCCTCACCAAAAGTGTCACAAAATATAGAATTAGTGACATGTCTTTAACAACCATCACCAAAAGTGTCATTGAAAATGGCTTTGGTGACAAACCGTAAAGGACCATCACTATATATACTTACAACAATGCTTTTTTAAAGAGAATCATGATATACGACATTGATGATGCACCTTAAAGGTTCGTCATAAGCATGACCCTAACCAATGAACTTTTTTTCTTTTAGTGTAGTTAGACCTTCACTAAACTCGTGAAAGCATCAAATAATGATGGAATTTTCAATCATCATAGGACTAAGCCACTCATTCTCAAGGTTTGTTAAAAATAATCAGAGGGATTCATCCAAATGATGAACTTGCAGATCAAGAATATGTTATCATTCTCAAGCTTGTTGAAATATAAAGAGGTACTCACCAGAAATGGTTGGGAAAATTGGGAAGACAAGGTACTCTACCTATTAATAGCAACAATTTGTCCTCGAACATGACACTCTTCCACTTCATCTTCGTGGCGTTTCTTTTGGAAAATCTGCTTGTGTTTTTATTCATCATATAATGTCAAATCCTTGGCTTTTGGTTTTAGGTTAATGATTCCATCTCCATTCAATTTCACCAATATGTTCAAGAGAAGCCATTCAGTGGATATTTGCTATGTTACTCATAATTTCTCATTCCAAGTTTGTCATTCTTGAACCATCTCCATATCAGTATCATTTTATCTCAAATCATGATGCCCAATTTGTGTCGTTGGTGGGGGATACATCAAGGCCCTCTTGTGATGAGTCGCTTCATGTCGACATAAGCTCATAATCTATTAAGTCGACTTACAAACTATCCCTTTGTTACCTTAGGACTTGCATACATCAACGGCAAGTTTCCTCGTTCTCGGTGTCATGTTTTTATCATTGGTTTTTGATCGAAATATTATGTTTCGTGATCAAATTCAACTCATTCATTCACACCATACACATTTTACTGTAGTACATTGGGAGCCATTAACACAAAACATGAGTTTTCTCATGTTTGTTAATGGATTACATGGTTGGCTGATAATCATGTAGTGTCAACCATGTTCGACTTCCGATCATTTTTTTGCATGGTTAGACTCATACAATGGAAAATCGAGCAAATGAGATAGAAGACCCCATATCTAGCTTCATCCATCTCCGTTGCGATTTTAGCATTAATACAAGATTAAAAAGCGTGATAGATATGGTTATAAAAATAGTCATCTAATCATTGCTCCACACTTTTTCATTAGTGGACGTGATTTCTACATCATTATATATGTATTTTTACCTTATATGCTAAGCATGGGTATGCCTCCCTCAGAAAAAGATATCATGATGTAAATGTACTATAAAAAATAATGATCTTGACTGGTTCTTCTTGATCTGAGGTTGTCATAAAGTAAAACACTTCAATCATCAGCTACCATTTCTAACATTGCACTTTTGGGGGCAATCTATTATACACAATTTTATCACATCTAGTCAATAGCCCACAAATTGGATAAATGAGCATCGTTGAACATGTTGTCATCATCCCTACACAAAGCCCTAAGCATGGCTCTTCCAAATCCCTGAGTTTCATGGGACTAGCTACTTCAAATTAGTTTTTTTAAGGATTGACACACCCTGCCCCTTTAGGGAATGATGTTGAGGATGAGGTTGCTTCCTCTTATATCAACGTTGATTAGCAATAGGCGGTCCCTTGTTTGGTGTGTGCTGAGATTAGAAATATAAGAAATTTAGAAAGAATACTAAAGCTTCCTTTTTTATAAGCTTCCAAGAGTTTTTTTCACCATTTACCTTGCATAAGAAGTTTGAATCTTATCTAACCCTACCTTGGATATTTCACCTATTGCCCCTTGAGCTCATCATCCCATTTTAAGTGGATCTCATGCTGAGATTGGAAAATGGATAAGAATTCATAAAGCTACCACCCCTCTCTCATAAATTTGCATGAATATACAACATCATGGTTGGTCTTTGGAGTTTGATCATACCCTCATGTTGATTCCTTGAATCCAAAGGTATGATATATTCATGTCTTACGAAAACATTGAGGTGTGGTTTATGACAGGGAAGGACAAGTCAACATGGGGAGATTTCTACAAGATCAACTAGTATTCTTGGTTGTAAAGTCTCTCCTATTCATATTGATACATAAAGTACTTTGTTTTTCTATATGTGTTATGTTATGCTTACATTCATATAGTTCAATGCCTTGCTGATCCATTAATTAGAGTGATTGGATAATGCTACATAGATGTTGTAGATTTTTAGGTTATGTCGATTTTATGTGCACGTTCTAATTATATCAATTGGAGCTATGATTGGATATTACAAAATGAGAGGAGAGAAAACATTTTAACGAATTTGAATTAATCCTCTTTCCATTTTTCAATTTCTCTAAGGGAAACTTTATATTCCTTTCTTTCTCTTGTTCGAAACCAATCCACTAGGTTTAAGAAAGATACTTCAGCTAGCAGTTGTAAATTCGATATAATAACGTGGATGACTTATTAAGGAAAATGGGGACACTAACTCCATCATAGAGATGTCACAGGAGTTTTTGTTTTGAAGGAGATGAGGGATGGAGTGATTTGATTGACCATAGGAGTAGTGGATTCAAATTAGACTTGATAGAGAACCTTGAGGTGAGGTTGCAAGAATTGAGGGATAACGAAAGGACTAGATGATTTATTTGAAGATTTATTTTCGTGTTGATACCTTCATCTACTTGGGTATGGGGTAGTTTGTATGGACATCATTTATATTTCTGTTGCAGTTATTTTCGATGAGGAAGCGATAAGAATGCCAAAAAAATGATTGATGATGGAATGGGGATCTACATTTTGATGGGATGTGTGTGATCATTAAATTATATACCCAGCTAGTACAAAACTTGGGGGATATCAATGTGAAAAGGTATGATATATTTATGTTGGAGTATGGCAGAAAAATTCATACGTAGATAAACTCTTAAATATCTTAATGATTATCATGATGGTAGTATCAACTTGAGGCATTATGGATAGAGTAGGAGGCAATAGTACTCACATCATTGCTTTGGATAGTGAGAATGCTTTTTGAATGTTGTGTTGATAGAGTAGGCTTGAGACCTTTGGTATTCTCATGGAGACATGGAGATGGATTTTTGCATGAATGCTTCGGTTCGTGACATTTTGAGTAGAGGGTTGCTGATTATAGCTTTTCTAAGGATGAAAATTTCTTTGACTGGGAGAGGATGTCAAGTCCATGAGGTTGGGCGTACAAGTACGTGAACATGTACACTCGGAAAAATCATTGTGACACAAAATATAATGCTTATATCACATAATGTGACATGATGTTTTTTCTATTTGTGTGCTAGTGCATGAGTAAAAGTGCACTAAGGGGGTCTCATCTAGGTAAGTTGGTTGATGAAGTAAGCTATGTCGCCAAGGGACCACATGATGGGGCATATGTGTGTGGAGTAAAGGAAAAATGTTGGGTGCACATAAATGAACATCGTCGTGCGATGAGGTGGTTGGGAACATTTCATCAATCACATAAGGCACATGACTAGTTTGCATGTATATATAACATACATGGTGAGTGGGAAAAGACATTGGGAACGAGAGAACATGAAGCTTATAGAATGAGTAGGCACAAACATACATAAACATGGAAAACATTGGTTTAGTTCATTTCGGCACTGAGTTGATTTTACTTGGGCGACTTCGGTAGGTCTACAAAGGGCACATATAAAACAACCTATTTTGGTGCTTTCTTCCTCGAAATTTGGTTTTCACATTGTTGAAATTTTATGTTTGGATCTTAAACAAAATTTGGCCTTTTCTTTCCCAAAATATGGTGTTTTCTTGCTCAATATCAGGTGTATAGGTCTAAAATGAAATTTGGTTTTTGCTCACCCATATATTGTTGATTTTGGTTTCAAGATTCAAAATTTGGTAATATTGGTCGCATAATTAGATAGAACTTTGGAGCTTGGTCAATTGGTCAAGAATTTTAGTGATTGGGACAAATGTGGTGTTTCGACCGTAGAGAAACTTAGTGTTTGGAAACGAGTACTAGTTCCATACATAGGTTCCCATTTGGTCATCGAATCTAATAGGGGTGCTTGAGAATTGAAGTGCAAGGAGTGTTGCAATGAGGTGCAAATGAGGCATCACACTAGTTGAGGTTGTAAGCTATGTTGTGTGTGGATGCAAGTAGATTAATTGTGTTTAGCCAAGTGCTTGAACTTGTTTCTGTAAATTATATTTTCTCTTATATGTTGATGCTTTGCATGTGTTAAGCCAAGTGTTTCTCCCCCTATATATCTCTTGTATATGTACAGATGATGTTGCATATTATAGGTGTATTGCACATTGTTAAAGAAGAAAATTGATTAAGTCAATATTAAACCAACACTTAGGCACATGAAGTGGACGCAAAGTGAAGGTGAATTAACAATATGTTACCCTAGGAAGTGATGGACCACATTTATGAACCATGCTCTAGTGGTCACTACGGCAAGCTCACAACAACAATTTATTAAGTAACTTATGTATCATTCTCTAATAACAAAACACTATTTATTCATTCCTATGAGATAGTGAGAGATAATTATTTCGACATTAAGTTACATTTTAGCTTTGGGGAGTTCACATATAACCTAAATTTACGAAGTGTCAATAATGTTTGTATCAACTAAGATTAACACATCTATTTTTGAGTATTTTGAATCCATTTAATCATATAAATTTACTCAGATTTATTGTGGTTTCCTCCTCTATTCCTCCCTATATAAGAGATGTGTGACTTATTTTGACTTACGACTAAGTAGACCACTCAAAAGATTGAAACAAGTTCAGATTAGGAAAAGTGACCGCCTATGAACGAATTATCTTTTGAGACCGAAATATAATTGAAATATAAGCCAGCCTTCTTTGGTCGGCGTGGGACCAATAACACAAAGGTAGCTATATTACCTCGTCTAAATAGAAATATAAAGCCTAACGGGTCAATATCGTAGGTCTTCGGATTAATGTGTTGTGATCGCGGAAACTCCTCAACATATACTGAATATTGTAAATAAAAAGTCAGTAAGTGACGAGATGGCGGAATCACAGATTAGAAGCGACACTCAAAATAAAAATTGTGCACAAGAAATATTTCAGCGGGCTTATAGACACGTAGATAAAGAGTTAAATAGAGGCATGTTGTGGGGGAGATGTGTACCTTCCAGTGGAACAACTGCAACCGATGGCCTTTCACATGAAGAATCGGCATCCAGTGAAAGTGAAGGTATTGTTCAGCAGCACTTGATCTCAAGCGTAGTGTTTAGATGGATTGGCAGAAGGAACGGAGATGGGTGGGAATTCGAGAACATTTGGGATAATGTGTGTGTACGTCAATTATATGACATTGGACAGAAACCCAACTACGAATGGCGTTCTGGCAACTACAGCGACCAAACAATGGCTGAAAACGTCAATATTGTTTTGCTACGAACTATCGTAGATTGGAGTCGGGAAGACGGAAATGTGTGGAGCCAGCCAGTTGCATGGAGTGGGAGTTTTGAGGATGGTCATAAGGTACTACAACTCTTGGAAGGAAATAGTAATGCCGCTAATTCTATAGAAATGAGAGGTCAACGTTTTGATCTTCATCCTCATTTGCGAGCGCGATACATTGCTCTCCATGGGAGTTATCCTTTAGGTGCTGCTCTGGCAGTTTTTGACTCTTCCCCAACAGTTGTCATTCCAGTCCAATCTGTTGGCACAGGAGATGATGAGGTTGATATAATTTTATGTGCTATTTGTCATGATATGCTATCCACAGGAGAAGATGCAAAACGGTTGCCTTGCAATCACCTATTTCATCGAAACTGCATTTTTCGGTGGTTTCACTCTAAACTTGAGTGCCCTCTATGCAGGAATGACTTTCAGTCGAATATAGCCTCAATGTCTCCCTCTTTCAAAATGTTTTTTTGAGCTTTTCATAATTAACGCAAAGGGATTAACCAGTTTCCATAGAAATCTCAGGTGTAAATTTTGGTACTTTTGGTTTTTTAAGTTTGACCAGGCGTAGTAAACGCGGATACGTTCGTGTAAATATGGGATTTGCACCCTAGGGCATTCCCTGATAATCTACTTACATTGCGCAATACTGATTTCAAATGTGGTTATGGTCATAGTTTTTCGGTTTAGCATTTTATAGTTTTTCGGTTTACCATTTTTTTTTATGTATGTTTAAAGAGGAGGCCAAATATTGTTTTGTTAAACCTAGTATTTTAATATTCAGTATAAATTTTCATCATGTTTATTTTATTGATTTTGAAGTAAGTTGATTATGAAGTACGTGTGAAGTTCGTTGTAGATGAACATGAGGGGCCTAGAATAAAGTATTTCATTAGACATTAAACACTCTTATTTTATTATTTCAGGTTAGTTAACGTTTTTGCCGGGTACACGTAAATTTAGGCCTCAATATAGAGATTATTATTTCATATTACTTAATTTTTTTACTCCGTACCTGCATCTAGGCCTCAATATACAAAACTACACTATAATACATTTAATTTTCGTAGCTCTCATAGCTCATTAAGCTTGCACCAAAATCTGGAATAGAATGAAAAGATGAGGAAACTTAAGAACTCATGGAAAGCATTTGAAATCCCTTAGGTAGTCACTCATACCATCATGAGAATATCGTCATGAGAACGAGAGGATATTGAAGACTGTTCATTACTATTGCTATAGTTAAAGTATCTATCAGTGGTCATTAGCATGAATGCTATGCATAGGGTTGATAAATTAGTTCAATCTCATTTAAATTTTGAAAATTATTTTCTTTTATAGAATATTTGTGTGGATTTAAGATGAGAAGGACAAATATTAATATTAATGTTTAAATATATCACCGTCACCATCATGACATTGAACTTCATGAAGTAGATCCATAATTTAGTATAGAAACTTGGCAAGAAAATTATCATTAACTCTATACCATATCAACAACTTCAATTAATTTCAAAAGCCTATATCAAATGGCATTAAACACATCAAAATCTATTAAAGGGGAAAACCATGAGGCCTCCTTTATAGCAATTAGAAGTAAAAACCTAAGAAACAAATGAATCAAGGAGGAAAAAATGAGGTAGGACTAGAATAAACAACTACAATATCTAGGAGAAAATGACATATATTTTGATAGAATCTCTTACAGATTCATTCCATCCCTTCCCTCCAACTCAATGAAGATTTTACCATTGAACATTAGAGGCCTCAAATGAAACAAAAATAAAGGTTTCTAAAGAACAAGTCTTGCAAAGTACTCAACTTCATAGTTCTCCTACTAAAGAATGTCTCAAAAATGTATATGAGGCGAAATGTTCATCCTTTTCCACGAGCTACAATATATAGTGAAGAACATTATATTGTGGTGTTGGTGCATTTCAACATCATTAAAATTCTAGAAAAGAGGAGGATTGTGTCTAGTATATATTGAATCAAGCATGTTTATTCATATAATTAAAGAGATTTCATTGCTTGATTAGGATACCACCAACGGGTTGTATACTTGCAACAACAAAAGTGGGGATCAACATAAATTTCCTACACACTTTATTATTTCATTATCTCTAAATGGCTAATATTTTATGTGTCATTATAAAATCCTCAATTTTTCCTATTTATATATCAATCACTACCTAGTATGACTAATAAAGGATTGGAATGGAATTGCCAAAAAAATATCCTTTGGTTGAATCCTTTTGGATCCAACACCCTTTCTCTTAGCACAATATTGATAAATTCTTGTAGTAAGCCCTCACAAATAATGGTGCCATCATGCACATATTCTAAAATAGGTTAAAATGTCAAGACCTATTTGAGGTAGTTGAATAAGTAGGAGTTTGGGGACATGTTCGAAGCCTAAGTAGACCTATCTACATAATTGGGCCAAGTTGCATTACAAGTCTTTCATGAAATAATAAAAAAATGAGTTTGTTGAGTAGGAAAGGTATCCCTAGTCACAAATGGCTATAACCATAAGTAAGAGAAATTTTTTTAGAAAGAAAAATGAAGAATTCAATGGTTAAAGGAGGTAGAGAGAAGGTATAAATATTTCCATTTCTCAATGAGAAAACAATACTTCCATAAAAGAAAATTTGGTAATAAACAATATGAGGGAAACACATTAGAAGACCATAGGGTTATTGAATGATAGTGACCTGATACCGATCATTTCTCTCAGAACCTCAAAGGAATAGATGGTCTGTTATTCATAAAATAATTTAGTAAATGTCTGCTTCATTCTCTAGGGAGCATAATGGATCTTCAATTACAGAGATTGATCCTCTTAACAATGGTAAATAGCCCCATATTAAATTAGACATATTTATTTTAGGATGTTTAACTAGGCCTTGTTAGTCCTACATGGTTATGAAATGTGTTCTGAGGCTAAACATATAGAAATTTAAGGCCCCTGATGTTAATGGATTATTATAAATCATTTCATGAGTAACTGAATTTATATACTGCTACCAAAGATCACATTAGACATGACATATGGAGATTTAGAAATCTATAAGTGGACAGTAAAATGGGGTGATGAATTCCAAGTCTATATTTCAATAACATGACATTCCAAGTGGAGGGGAGTTTTCTATTCAATAAAAAAAATCCTAAGTTTGTATTCTATTGCCGCATCCATCTCTAACTCATGCAACTTATACTTTCCATAGGATAATGGGACTATTTTCGAGTAACCCATTATATCTATGAAAGAAGCTTTTAATCTAAGGGAGAAAGGTGTACATTGATGAATTTAAATTAACCAAGGTTTCTGAATTCATAATTGAATGTAGAAAATTGTGATGTAATGTCATTGCCAAATTTCCTTCTTTCCATGGGTTATGTTAGAGTTGGAAGGGAAATTGGTGGTTACAATTTGCATAATGTTGTAGCAATTTCTAGGAGAATTTGAATGAAAAATGAGACTCCTGGAGACTAGAAGTTTTTGAGAATTCCTCACCCCTTTTACACTTTAATCTAAACACTAATAATTGCATAACTTAATAAATTTTAGTTGTAACAAAAAGGCACACATTGTATAACCAAGTATATAACAAAAATAGCGACCATGAAAAATCATTCATAAAATCCTCATAATAACAAGTACTTGTGCTTATTAATTACATTAGAAGAATATCCCATATTAACTTATGCAAAATCAAACCAAGTTAGGGTATTTCATTTACCACCCAACCATAGATTCGGTTAAATGAAATATTTCTTTCAGTAAATCACCGTTGTTCCACATCTGAAGCACGAATGTGGGATCTCTTATAATAAACTAAGAAATAAAAAAAAATGGAATTCATAGGTTAAACCGCATCCACTCTTGAGCTATAGTTATCTCACCTAAACTGGCCTTAAGATAAAAAAACCAAACCAAACTTTTATGACTTAGAATTCCTTAACCATACCTTGAGAAATGTTCATGTCTCCACCCACTTGTCAAGGGCTTCCGTGAGAAGATCACTTCCACCCAAAACCCTTGGGTATTTACTAAGACCACCTCACCTACTTCCAAAACATTCTTGTAATACAAAGCTCAAAAAACAATGAATCCCATCACACCATGGTTATCCGAGAAATGATAAGGTAATGTTGAAATCACATTCAAACCAACAAAAAATCATGTCAATGACAACAAATAAACAAATTCATGTATCATGCATTCACATTTTCCATCCTACTGAACTTTTTTATCCATCCCTCTCCTTCCTTTTCTTCTTTCCTTTTCTTGTCATTTTCCTTCCTTTTATTGCTTTCTTGCCAACCTCGAAATCTAGGTGAATTATTGTTATTGGAGACTCTACCTTTCATTATGTTGGGGGCTTGTAAACCAATTCAAGCATAGTTTTTCATTTCAATATTGTGTAAGAATCAAACTGAATCCAAGCATAGCTTGTCATTTCAAGCTTGTGTAAACATGAAACCGAATCTAGGCATGGTTCCCTATGGTTCAAGCTTGTCTAAAATCAACACATTTCCATTTTAACCCTTATGATTTCCATTCTAATAGTCTTTTTGTCAGATGAGACTTGGTTGTTTTCATCCCATCGCCACCATCCCTTTCGCTGATCATACACTTTCACTTGGTTGTTTTACCCTTTTTGAGGAACAGTTGCAATCAGTGGTCTTACTACTGAACCTCTTCACATAAATCAACATGCTTTGAGAAGTTCCAACATCACCAGAACTAGTTTCTACCCTCGAAACCACTCGTTACTCAAATTGGAGACCCTTTTAAGCTCTTTTTAGACTCTCTAAACATGAAAAGATTGTCAAGCGCTTGTCGTCTCTAGCTCGTTAACAGACTAGAATTGATATCCACTTAGTATAGTTTTACCCCTTCTTTGGGCTGAGATAGATTAACTATGAAAAAGGTACTCCTTGGTGAAACATGATCAATATGTTCTCTCTCGTATTGTTTTATGCTTTTTCGAACTTGAGAGACAAAAGTATGGAACAAAACTTTTAGAGTTCTCTTTTACTCTCTTTTCATTTCTCTAAATATTAAAAGGACTGAGTTATATTTGTCCTTAAACTCGTTAAAAACATCAAATAGCAACAAACTTGTCCATCTAGACAAGGCCGAGTTTCACCTTCGCTAGACTGACTAAAACATCAAATAGCGAGTGAAACTATACAACAAGCATATGTTATCCTCCTCAAGATTGATAAAAAATAAAGAGGTACTCGTAAAAAATGACTAGGAAAAATGGGAAAAAGCTAGGAACAATTTATGGTAGTAGGTCATTACTGAACATGACACTTTCACCTCATCACTGTGACTATGTGCGTTGGGTCACTCAGCTTGATGGTTATCATACTATTGGTCTATCATACCATCCATTGGTTTGTTTTGGGGTCAATGCTATCAATTCACTTTAGTGTCGCTGATATGTTCAAGAGAAGTCATTTAGTTCAAAATTTCATCCTTTACAAGACATTAAACCTTCATTTTCATGCCCGCCATTCCTGAACCTTGTGTCGTTATTCGATGTGTCATCTCCAAAATCATCTACCTCATTTCATGTCATTGATGTAGGATACATCAAGGCCCACCTGCGACGAGTCACTTCTTGTTGACATCAGCACATCATTCAAGAAGTTGACTTAGAAACACCCCTTTAGTACCTTGAGGCTTCCATACATCAATGGTAGGTTTCTTGCTTCTGGCGATAGGTTGACATCACTGACCTTGGACCAAAAGACTTCGTATGGTGTTTGATATCAAATCATTTATTCACACCATGTGAAATTTACTTGAGTAACTTGAGGGTCATTATCATTATCGGTGATTCCTCTCGTGTCTGTTAATGACTTACATCATTGGCTGGTAATCAGATGATGTCTCTACATGCTCGACTTCATATCATCTATTCACATGGTTAGACTTGTACTTGAGTGAAAGATTGGATGCGATTGAAGACCCTCGATCTATTTTCATCCATCCAGGATGCGATATATTTTTTAGAAGTACTATATCAAATGTACAATGGCCTTACATTCATGGTCATCCATTCATCGATCTACATATATAAACAACTATATTTGTACATGTAATGAAAGTTTATGAAGTTGAGCATGGGTATGCCTTCCCTTAGCAAAATTATAAGAAAAAATCAAAGTACCATGATATTTGTGTTGTAACTCATTCAGGTCACCTTCTGGTTCAAAGCCTTCTCTCCAAATGGTAAAGCATCTCACCCGACATAGTTATTTTCGACTTCATGCTTTAGGGGGCATCTGTTACAGGTATATTTGGGCACATCAACCCCAACTTCTATATCTATATTATTAGGGTCTATCAACCCCTAATTTAGTTGTTTTCATTCCCTAATGATGTTAACCTACATCATGCTTGCTTCCCAAGAGTTTCATGACACCATTCATCCAAAAAATGTCCCTAAGGAGATCAACGCAGGTTGCCTTCTATCTGGCTGCAATGAATGGCAGGCACTACATTGTCTAGCTGCTATGCATACTACCTGGCCTTTGTATCACCTGTGATGAGCGAGTTCCGTCAAATTTTTCAAATGAATCCATTGGATTCCTCATCCAATGGATGCTTCTCGAGGTTTCTAGAAGGATTGGGCTCGCTCTTCGATGAGGAAGGAGATGAATGAAACTTATTCCATTGTCCCTTCCTCCATGGAACCACTTCCCAAATATGGTAAAGCATTCATGAGGGCCATTAATGGCCTAACCTCCTCTATTCAGCTATAAAAGGACGAGGCATTCATGGTTGGTCGAAGGTTGAAACTTCTTAAGCTATGGAATTGCTACTTGGATGAGATTAGTAGAGAAAGTAATGTTATCATGTCAAATTGTTATCTCCATGAGGAGAGAAGGGCTTGAAGCTAGGAGGAAGCTGCTGAATCAAACATGCATCTACATGGGTTGTAATATTCCTTTATATGAATAAAGAGTTCTATGTTTTTCCCCTTCATGTGTTATGTGATGTATATTGTACTTTCGATTCTATAATATGTTTAGTCAATAGATCGATATGTATGCCTTGATGGTTTTCTATCTTGGCTTGTGTGCAGGAACCTTTCAAGTGAGTTAGGTATGGAAGGGAGTAGTGAAAGTGGTCAAAGGGGAGAGGGATCGAGTGAGAGATATATGTTGGTACTTTTTCTCGTATTTCTTTTAACATTTAGCTATAGGAAAAGCAATGGAATTACTTTAACTATTGTTCTAGACTTCCTACTAGGTCTAGGGCTTAGTCATTTGAAATGAAACTAAATTTTCCCGTAACAGTGGGTGTGTTGGCAATCGTTAATCAGTTCTAGTTGTCATGCCAAGGAGGGATTGACAAGCTATGCTAAGAACAGGTAAGTCATGCTAGGGAATATCAGGGAATTTCAAGAAGTACTAGAGTGTGCTAGGTAGTTCCATGGTGTGCTAACATTTACCAAATAGTGCCAAGGCATTCAAGGTGCTAATACATGCTAGGATGTGTAGCGTGTTAGGGTATGGCAATATGCATCAAGGAGTTCCAAGGCGACAAATGGAATAACCAAGCTAAAATTAAAGGAAATGAACACATAAGAGGGCTAATAAGTCGAGACTTTATCTTTTAGGGCCATGCTACGCACATTAATAATATGTTCCAATACATGCCAAGTGCCAATGTGTGCCAAGTTTTAATTTTTCTCAATGCAATATTATTCCAAGGAATTCCACAGCATGCTAGGGACTATAGGGAATGCCAAAAAATGATAGAGGAGTGCTATGCTATGCTATGGCATGCCAACATGTGCTTTGGCATCCTACTCATCGCAAGATGTTCTAGGTACAAAGATGTTCCAAGGTATGCAAGGTGCCAAGGAATGTTAGTGCATTGTTCCAAATCATGTTAAGGTGTTCAATGAGTGTTGAGGAGTGCTAGGTCTCTCTCATTAATAGAATTGATGGAGCTTTATTATGAATTAAGTAATATAGTTCCTACGCACACTAGTGGAACTTTATTTAAAGGAAATTTTCTAGATAATAAACCTAATAGAGATGAATCATGTGTTGACTCATAGGAAGACTATATTCTTATGACTTGAGGGAAATGATACACACTAATTACTCCCTAATAAATTGATTGGCTATTATAACCACTATGACCTTGGACACATAATGAAAAAGACTCCACAAAAATGGTCTTAAATCATTATATTTTGACAAAATATAGTAACACGTATGTAGTGTCATCAAAAACATATTGGAATGATCAATGATGATGAAATTTTTTTGACCATCACCGAAAGTGACCAAAACGAGCATTGGTGAGGGTAAATAAAATATCATCACTCGATGTGTCCCCAAAGAGAGAATTAGTGATGGACCTTTAACAACCCTCATGAAAAGTGTCACCAAAGAGAGAATTAGTGAAGGGAAATTGACAACCATCACCAAAAGTGTCATTGAAAATGGCTTTGGTGAGAAAGCTTACGACCATGACTATATACATTTACAACAAAGATTTTTTAAAGACCTCACCATATGCGACATTGGTGATGGACATTAAAGGTCCGTCATAGCAATGAAGCGTCATCAAAAACTCATTTTAATGATAAATGATGACGAAAACTTATTGATCGTCACCAAAAGTAACCAAGAAGATCATTGGTAAGAGTCAATAAAATATCATCACTAGAAGTGTCACCAAAGAGAGAATTAGTGATGGGCCTTTAACGACCCTCACCAAAAGTGTCACGAAAGAGATAATTAGTGGCGCGCCTTTAATGACCCTGACCAAAAGCGTCATTGAAAATGGCTTTGGTGACAGACCGTAAAGGACCATCACTATATATAGTTACAAAAATGCTTTTCTAAATACCATCAGCATATGTGACATTGGTGACAAAACTTAAAGGTTCATCACAAGCATGACCCTCGCCAATGAACTGTTTTATTGTAGTGTAGTTAGATCTTCACTAAACTCGTGAAAGCATCAAATAATAATGGAATTTTCAACATCATAAGACCGAGCCACTCGTTCTCAGGGTTCGTTAAAAATAATCAGAGGGATTCATCCAAATGACGAACTTGCAGATCAGGCATATGTTATCCTCCTCAAGCTTGTTGAAAAATAAAGAGGTACTGATCAGAAATGGTTGGCAAAATTGGGAAAAAAAGGTACTCTACCTATTGATGGAAACAATACGTCCTTGAACATGACACTCTTCGAGTTCATCTTCATTCTTTTTGGGTTGGGAAATCTACGTGTTTTTTTATTCATCATACCATGTCAAATCCTCTGCTTTTGGTTTTGGGTTAATGCTTCCATCTACATTCAATTTCACCAATATGTTCAAGAGAACTCATTTCATTGATATCTGCTATGATACTCGTAACTTTTCATTCCAAGTTCGTCATTCTTGAACCAACTCCATATCAGTATCCTTTTATCTCAAATCATGATACTTGTTTTGTGTCATTGGTGGGGGATACATCAAGGCCCTCTTCTGATGGGTGGCTTCATGTCAACATAAGCTCATAATATAGTAAGTTGACTTACAAGCTATCCCTTTGATACCCTCGGACTTACATACACCAATGGCAAGTTTCCTCATTCTTAACATCATGTTTTTATCATTTCCTTTTGACCGAAATATTATGTTTCATGTTCGACTTCAACTCATTCATTCACACCATATACATTTTAGTGTAGTACCATGAGATCCATTAACAAAAAATAATATTTTTCTTATGTTTGTTAATGCATTACATCATTAGCTGATAAGCAAGTAGTGTCTACCATGCTCGACTTCAGATCAATTTTTCTTATGGTTAGACTCGTACAATGGAAAATCGAGGGAACGAGATAGAAGACCCTAGATCTAGTTTCATTCATATGGGTTGTGATTTTAGCATTAATGAAAGATTACAAAGCGTGATAGATATGATCATAAAAATAGTCATCCAATCATGGTGCCACACTTTTCCATCAGTGGATGTGATTTCTTCATCATTATACATGTAATTTTAGCTTACATGCTAAGCATGGGTATGCCTCCCTCATAAAAGATATCATGATGTACATGTATTATAACAAATGATGATCCTCACTATTTGTTCTTGACCTGAAGTTGTCTAAAAGTAAAACACTTCAGTCACCAACTACCATTTCTAACATTGCGATTTTGTGGGCAATCTATTATACAAAATTTTATCACATCTAGTCAACAAGCCTACAAATTGGATAAATAACCATCCATAGACAAAGCCCTAAGCATGGCTCTTCCAAATCTTTGAGTTTTTGGGACTAACTACTTTAAATCAATTCTTTTAAGGATTGACGCACCCTGCCCCTTTAGAGACCCTTGTTCAAGACGAAGTTTCTTCCTTTCTTACCAACGTTGATCAGCAACAGGCTGCCCTTGTTAGCAGTGTGCTAATTCTAGAAATTTAAGAAATTTAAAAAGGATCCCAAAGCTTCCTCTTCGATAAGCTTCTAGAAGGTGTTTTAATCATTTACCTTGCATGAGAAGTTTACTTCTTATCTAATCCTATATCGAATATTTCACCTATTTCCCCTTGAGCTCATCCTCCCATTTTAAGTGGATCTTAAGCCCAGATTGGAAAATGGATAAGAATTCCTAAAACTACCAGCCCTCTCCTATAAATTTACAACCATTTACAACATCAGGGTTGGTTTTTGGAGTCTGATCATACCCTCATGTTGATTCCTTGAATCAAAAGGTATGATATATTCATGTATTAGGGAAACATTGAGGTGTGCTTTGTGATAAGGAAGGACAAGTCAACATGGGGAGATTTCTATGAGGTCAACTACTATTCTTGGTTGTAAAATATCTCCTATTGATATTAATACAAAAAATACTTTGCTTTTCTATATGGATTATGTTATGTTTACATTCATATATTTCATTGCATTGTTGATCCAGTAAGTAGATTAATTGGATAATGCTCCATAAATGTAGTAGATATTTGGCTTCTGTTAACTTTATGTGTAGGTTCTAATTATATCAATCAGAACTATGACTGGATATTACAAAACGAGAGGAGAGAAAACATTGAAACCAATTTGAATTAATCCTCTTTCCATTCTTCAATTTCAATAAGGGAAACTTTATATTCCTTTCTTTCTTTTGTTCCACACCAATCCACTAGGTCTAGGAAAGATAATTTTGCTAGTAGTTGTAAATTCCATATAATAACATGGATGACTTATTGAGGAAAATGGGGACACTAAGTCCATCATCAAGATGTGAGAGAAGTTTTCATTTTGAAGGAGATGAGGGATGGAGCGATTTCATTGACTATAGTAGTAGTGGATTCAAATTAGACTTGATAGAGAATATTGAAGTGAGGTTGCAAGAATCGAGGGATAACGAAAGGATTACATGATTTATTTGAATATTTATTTTTGTTGGGATAGCTTCATCTACTTGGGTATGGGGTAGTTTGTATGGACATCATTTATATTTTTTTCTAGCTATTTTGGATGAGGAAGTGACAAGAATGCCAAAAAAATGATTGATGATGGAATGAGGATCTACATTCTAATGGGATGTGTGTGGTCGTTAAATTATATACCCAACTAGTACAAAACTTGGAGGACATCAATGTGAAATGGTATGATATATTTATGTTGGAATATGTTAAAAAAATTCATAGGTAGACCAAACTCTAAATATTTTAGTGATTAGCATGATGGTAGTATAAACTTAAGGCATTATAAATAGAGTAGGAGGCAACAATCCTCACATCATAGCTTTGGATAGTGAGAATGCTTGTGGAATGTTGTGTTGATAGTGTAGGCCTGAGTCCTCTCGTATTCTCATGGAGACTTGGATATGGATTTATGCATGGATGCTTCAATTTGTGACTTTTTGAGTACTGGGTTGCTCATTATAACTTTTCCGAGGATGAAAATCTCTTTGAGTGGGAGAGGATGTCAGGTCCATGAGGTTGGGCACACAAGTAACTGAACATGTACAGTGGGAAACATCATTGTGACAAAAAAATATAATGCTTATATCACATAATATGACATGATGGTTTTTCTAGTTGTGTGCTAGTGCATGAGTAAAAGTACACTAAGGTGGTCTCATCTAGGAAGGTTGGTTGATGAAGTAAGCCATGTCGACAAGGGACCACATGATGGGAAATATGTGTGTGGAGTACATGCAAAATATTGGGTGCACATAAATTAACATCGTTGTGCGACTGGGTGGTTGGGAACATTTCATCGATCCCATAAGGCACATGACTAGTTTGCATGTATATATAACATACATGGTGAGTGAGAGAGGACTATGCCAAGGGGAGAACATGAAGCTTATAGAATGAGTAGGCACAAAGATAAATAAACGAGGAAAATTTTCTTTTAGTTCATTTTGGCACTGAGTGGATTATATTTGGGCGAGATCGGTAGGTCTACGAAGGGCACATAAAAAACAACCTAAATTTTGGTGCTTTCTTCCGTGAAATTTGGTTTTAGCATCCTTGAAATTTGATGTTTGGATCTTAAACAAAATTTGGTATTTTCTTTCCAAAAATATGGTGTTTTCTCGCTCAATATTAGGTGTTTAGGTCTAAAATTAAATTTGGCTTTTTCTCACCCATATATTGGTGATTTTGGTTGCAAGAATCAAAATTTGTTAATATTGGTGGCATAATTAGATAGAACTTTGGAGCTTGGTTGATTGGTCAATAATTTTAGTGATTGGGAGAAACGTGGTGTTTCGACCCTAGAGAAACTTAGTGTTTGAAAATAAGTACTCCTTCCATACATAGGTTCCCATTTGGTCATCGAATCTAACAGGAATGCTTGGGAATTGCACTGCAGGTTGTGTTGAAATGAGGTTCAAATCAGGAACCACACTAGTTGACGTTGTAATCTATGTTGTCTGTGGGTGCAAGTCGATTTATTGTGTTTAGCCAAGTGCTTGAACTTGTTTATGTAAATTATATTTCTCTTATATGTTGATGCTTTTCAGGTGTTAAGCCAAGTGTTTCTAGCCCTAGTGCTTCTAGCCCTATATATCTCTTACATATGTAGCGATGAGGTTGGATATTATAGGTGTATTGCACATTGTTAAAGAAGAAAATTGATTAAGTCAATATTAAACCAACACTTACCTACAAGAAGTGGAGGCACCGTGAGAGTGAATTAATAATATCTTACGCTAGGAAGTTGTGGACCACATTTGTGAAGCATTCTCTAGGGGTCACTATGGCGTGGTGACAACAACAGTTTATTAAGTAAACTTATGTATCCTTCTCTAATAACAAAACACAATTTATTCATTTCTATGAGATAGTGAGAGATAATTATTTCCACACTAAGTTACATTTTAGCTTTGAGGAGTTCTCATATAACCTAAATTTATCCAGTGTTAGTAATGTTTGTATCAACTAAGATTAACACATCTGTTTTTGATTATTTTGAATCCATTTAATCATATAACTTTACTCAGATTTATTGTGGTTTCCTCCTCTATTGCTCCCTATATGAGAGATATGTGACATATTTTGACTTATGACTAAGTAGACCACTCAAAAGATTGAAACAAGTTCGGATTAAGATAAGTGACCGCCTATGAATGAATTATCTTTTGAGACCGAAATAAAATTGAAATATAATTGAGGACAAAGTAAGGGTAACAAAGGCAACCTTCTTTGGTCGGCATGGGACCAATAACGCAAAGGTAACTATATTACCTCATCTAAATTGAAATATAAAGCCTAACGGGTCAATATCGTACGTCTTCCAATTAATGTGTTGTGATGCACGTGAACTCCTCAACATATACTGAATATTGTAAATAAAAAGTCAGTAAGTGACGACATGGCAGAATTACAGATTGGAAGCGACACTCAAAATAAAATTTTTGCGAAAGAAATATTTTAGCGGGCTTATAGACACATAGATAAAGCGTCAAATAGAGGCATGGTGCGGGAGAGATGTGTATCTTCCACTGCAACAACTGCAACTGATGGCCTTTCACATGAAGAATCGGCGTCCAGGGAAATTGAAGGTATTGTTCGTCAGCACTTGATCTCAAGCGTATTGTTTAGACGGATTGGCAGACGGAACGGAGATGGGTGGGAATTGGAGAACATTTGGGATAATGTGTGTGTACGTCAATTAGATGACATTGGACAGAAACCCAACTATGAATGGCGTCCTGGCAACTACAGCGGCCAAACAATGGCTGAAAACGTCAATATTGTTTTGCTACGAACTATCGTAGATTGGAGTCAGGAAGACGGAAATGTGTGGAGCCAGCAACTTGCATGGAGTGGGAGTTTTGAAGATGGTCATAAGGTACTGCAACTCTTGGAAGGAAATAGTAATGCCGCTAATTCTATAGAAATGAGGGGTCAATGTTTTGATCATCATCCTCATTTGCGAGCGTGATACATTGCTCTCCATGGGAGTTATCCTTTAGCTGCTGCTCTTGCAGTTGTTGACTCTTCCCCAACAGTTGTCATTCCAGTCCAATCTGTTGGCATAGGAGATGATGAGGTTGATATAATTTTATGTGCTATTTGTCATGATATGCTATCCACAGGAGACGATGCAAAACAGTTTCCTTGCAATCACCTATTTCATCGAAACTGCATTTTTCGGTGGTTTTACTCTAAACTTGAGTGCCCTCTATGCAGGAATGACTTTCAGTTGAATATAGCCTCAATGTCTCCCTCTTTTTAAATGTTTTTTTGAGCTTTTCATAATTAACACAATGGGATTAACCAGTTTCCATAGAAATCTCAGGTGTAAATTTTGGTACTTTTTTATTTTTAAGTTTGACAAGGCGTAGTAAACGTGAATACGTTCGTGTAAATATGGGATTTGCACCCTAGGGCATTCCCTCATAATCTACTTATATGGGTTGGGGCGATGGATCAAAATTGAACACGTGAGAGCCCTTCAAAGGGTCTCTGGCACGTCAAGGAACTAGTGAGAAAATTTTAGTAATCAAAAAAAGTTTTAAATTTGATTTTTGTGATTTAAAAAAAAATTGGAATAATATCTTAAATTTTTTTAAGAAGGGCTGTCAAATTGTCAAATTGTTTTTAAATTTCATTTTTTCTCAAATTAGAATGTCGAATTTGTAAATTTCTTTTCATGTTAAAACTTAAATCCCATTTGAAAAACAACAGTTTCCTTTTGAGTTGTTTTTTCTAATTGTGCATAAGATGCAAGTTCTTATTAATTATTGTCACAATTACCTTTTGATACCATTACATTTGGCATTTTCTGAGTTGCTCCATTTCAAAAACAATAGTTTCTTTTTGAGGTGTTTTTCTAATTGTGCATATGATGGAAGTTCTTATTAATTGTTATGTCACAATTACCCTTTGATACCATTACATTTGGTAGTTTCATTTGAGAGCGACTAGATGTCAATATGGGTCATGTATTATGTCTGTAATTTCATTGGGTTGTGCCTGAAGGCTGCCCAAAGCAAGGTTTGACGATGATTTAAGCTGGAGATGAACATAGATTCATCATTGAGCTTCCTAATATACTGAACTTGATTTGTTTGAGGATTCCCAATTCCTGGTAGGTTTTCATATTAAAAAAGGAGATACCAAAAACATATACACCTTTGTACTTGATTTGTTTGAGGGTTCCCAATTCCTGGTATGTTATCGTATTAAAAAAGGAGATACCAAGAACATATACACCTTTGTACACACTTTCATTGAATCCTAAACCTGTTTAGTATTTTACTGAATTTTTTCATTCATGCAATAAAATTGAATTTGATTGAGCTACTTGTATATTGGCTTGAACGTTCTGGTCACAAAAATTTCCTACAAAATTAATCCTTATCTGAACTGGAGTAGGGATATAGGTCTTCAGGCAATCCATTAATCTTATGTGGTTAGATTTCTCAATCACACATGTGTAAGAGTAATAGAGTAATGCATTTATTAATGCAGCCTTTGATATAGAAGTATATTTTTTGTTTGTTAAAAAATAAAAAGAAATTTGAAAATAAGTTACTATTGTCAATTGAATTGCTCCTTTTTTTATGATTTTTATAATGGAAGTGCTACATGAATGTGTGCCCTTCTAAATGAAATTAAGACCTGCACTTCAAATTTGATCACTGGTTGGGACATTGCACAATACTGATTTCAAATGTGGTTATGGTCATAGTTTTTCGGTTTAGCATTTTATAGTTTTTCGGTTTACCATTTTTTTTATGTATATTTAAAGAGGAGGCCAAATATTGTTTTGTTAAACCTAGTATTTTAATATTCAGTATAAATTTTCATCATGTTTATTTTATTGATTTTGAAGTAAGCTGATTATGAAGTACGTGTGAAGTTTATTGTAGATGAACATTAGAGGCCTAAAATAAAGTATTTCTGAAGTTCGAAATTAGACTTTAAACACTGTTATTTTATTATTTCAGGTTAGTTAACGTTTTTGCAGGGTACACGTGAATTTAGGCCTCAATATAGAGAGATTATTATTTCATATTACTTACTTTTTTTACTCGGTACACGTGCATCTAGCCGTCAATATACAAAATTACACTATAATACATTTAATTTTCATAGCTCTCATAGCTTATTAAGCTTGCACCAAAACCTAGAATAGAATGAAAAGATGAGGAACCTTAAGAACTCATAGAAAGCATTTGAAATCCCTTAGGTAGTCATTCATACTATCATGCGAATATCGTCATGAGAACGAGAGGATATTGAAGACTGTTCATTACTATTGCTATAGTTAAACTATTTATCAGTGGTCATGAGCATGAATGCTATGCATCGGGTTGATAAATTAGTTCAATCTCATTTAAATTTTGAAAATTATTTTTATTTATAGAATATTTGTGTGGATTTAAGACGAGAAGGAAAAATAAATAAAAATCTTATAATTATCATAAAGATTCTTAAATTTTTAAGTATTGGAGAAGGTTATTTGTTGTAATGTTGTTACGAGAATAGTTTAGAATTGTATTTATTTATTGGTGATGATATAAATGTGTCGGAGAATGTTGTATGTTGTGATGATGTTATGACAATACTTTTGAATTTAATTTATTTATTGATGATGATATAAATGTAGTAGGGTGATTTGTCATTAATTTATGTAGACGATCAAGGCAAAGTGAGCTTATTGTTGCAAAACTCGTTTTTAATTTTATAAAAATATTATTGTTAATATGTTTATCTATTATTTGATCATTCTAGAGAATAATTTGATATTTAAAAAAACATTGATGAGAAAATAACTATAATATAATTAAACGAGTATAATAATAAGGAATGATAAAATTTTAGAAGAGACATAACATGTCATTGTCATTATTTATATCATTTCATACATTTAAGTTGACTTGATTTGTTTTTGTTGCATATGGTTTTAAATAACACATATCTCAATTAGTATCTCCTTGGATCTAAGGGTTAAAGTTTCTTTAATCTCTAGGGCATTAAGCAAGCTCTAATTATTCCACCACAGAGAGGAGGTGTTAACCTCTCTTACAAGATTATAGTTGCTATAATAGGGGTACCTTATAAATTAGAAGAAAATAAGAGAAAACAAAGAGAGGTAATTTGCATCATAGGAAGCACAATTTTACATTTCTAGGGGAAAAATTGTACATAGACATGTTATGCTATAATCTATGTAAACATGGATATCTGATAGCTCTAATAAATTGTATTTGCCTTAGCTATGTTGACAATAATTGACTTCAACCAATGAACTACAAGAAAATTAGATTCATTTGTAATAGATGTGAGTGAGACTACCATGTGTATAAATATTAATGTTTAAATATATCACTGTCACCATGATGACATTGAACTTCATGAAGTAGATCCATAATTTAGTATAGAAACTTGGCAAGAAAATTATCAATAACTCTATACCATATCAACAACTTCAATTAATTTCAAAAGCCTATATCAAATGGCATTAAACACATCAGAATCTATTAAAGGGGAAAAACCTAAGGCCTCCTTTATAGAAATTAGAAGTAAACACCTAAGAAACAAATGAATCAAGGATGAAAAAATGAGGTAGGACTACAATAAACAACTACAATATCTAGGAGAAAATGACATAAATTTTGATAGAATCTCTTACAGATTCATTCCATCCCTTCCCTCCAACTCAATGAATATTTTATCATTGAACATTAGAGGCCTAAAATGAAACAAAAATAAAGGTTTCTAAAGAACAAGTCTTGCAAAGTACTCAACTTCATAGTTTTCCTACTAAAGGATGTCTCAAAAATGTATATGGGGCGAAATGTTCATCCTTTTCCACGAGCTACAATATATAGTGAAAAACATTATATTGTGGTGTTGGTGCATTTCAAAATCATTAAAATTCTAGAAAAGAGGAGGATCGTGTCTAGTATATATTGAATCAAGCATGTTTATTCATATAATTAAATATATTTGATTGCTTGATTAGGATACCACCAATGGGTTGTATACTTGCAACAACAAAAGTGGCGATCAACATAAATTTCCTACACACTTTATTATTTCATTATCTCTAAATGGCTAATATTTTATGTGTCATTATAAAATCCTCAATTTTTCCTATTTATATATCAATCACTACCTAGTATGACTAATAAAGGATTTGAATGGAATTGCCGAAAAAATCTCGTTTGGTTGAATCCTTTTGGATCCAACACCCTTTCTCTTAACACAATATTGATAAATTCTTGTAGTAAGCCCTCACAAATAATGGTGCCATCATGCACATATTCTAAAATAGGTTAAAATATGTCAAGACCTATTTGAGGTAGTTGAATAAGTAGGAGTTTGGGGACATGTTCGAAGCCTAATTAGACCTATCTACATAATTGGGCCAAGTTACATTAGAAGTCGTTCGAAATAATAAAAAAATGAGTTTGTTGAGTAGGAAAATTATCCCTGGTGACAAATGGCTATAACCATAAGTAAGAGGAAATTTTTTAGAAAGAAAAATGAAGAATTCAATGGTTAAAGGAAGTAGAGAGAAGGTATAAATATTTCCATTTCTCAATGAGAAAACAATACTTCCATAAAATAAAATTTGGTAATAAACAATATGGGGGAAACACATTAGAAGATCATAGGGTTATTGAATGATACTGACCTCATACCAATCGTTTCTCTAAGAACCTCAAAGGAATAGATGGTCCGTTATTCATAAAATAATTTAGTAAATGTCTGCTTCATTCTCTAGGGAGCTTAATGGATCTTCAATTAGAGAGATAGATCCTCTTAACAATCGTAAATAGCCCCATATTAAATTAGACATATTTATTTTAGGATGTTTAACTAGGCCTTGTTAGTCCTACATGCTTATGAAAATGTGTTCTGAGGCTAAACATATAGAAATTTAAGCCCCACGATGTTAATGGATTATTATAAATCATTTCATGAGTAATTGAATTTATATACTGTTACCAAAGATCACATTAGACATGACATATGAAGATTTAGAAATCTATAAGTGGACAGTAAAATGGGGTCATGAATTCCAAGTCTATGTTTCAATAACATGACATTCCAAGTGGTGGGGATGGGAGTTTTCTATTCAATAAAAAACTTCCTATGTTTGTATTCTATTGCCCCATCCATCCCTATCTCATGCAACTTACACTTTCCATAGGATAATGGGACTATTTTGGAGTAACCCATTATATCTATGAAAGAAGCTTTTAATCTAAGGAAGAAAGGTGTACATTGAGGAATTTAAATTAACCAAAGTTTGTGAATTCATAATTGAATGTAGAAAATTGTGATGTAATGCCATTGCCAAATTTCCTTCTTTCCATGGGTTAGGTTAGAGTTGGAAGGGAAATTGGTGGTTACAATTTGCATAATGTTGTAGCAATTTCTAGGAGAATTTGAATGAAAAATGAGACTCCTGGAGACTAGAATTTTTTGAGAATTCCTCTCCCCTTTTACACTTTAATCTAAAGACTAATAATTGCATAGCTTGATAAATTTTAGTTGTAACAAAAAGGCACACATTGTATAACCAAGTATATAACAAAAATAGAAACCATGAAAAATCATCCATAAAATCCTCATAATAACAAGTACTTGTGCTTATTAATTACATTAGAAGAATATCCCATATTAACTTATGCAAAATCAAACCAAGTCAGGGTATTTCATTTACCACCCAACCATAGATTGGGTCAAATGAAATATTTCTTTCAGTAAATCACCGTTGTTCTATATCTGAAGCACGAATGTGGTATCTCATAAAATAAACTATGAAATAAAAAAAAATTGGAATTCATAGGTTAAACCGCATCCTCTCTTGAGGTATAGTTATCTCACCTAAACTTGCCTTAAGATAAAAAAAACCAAACCAAACGTTTATGCCTTATAATTCCTTAACCATACCTTGAGAAATGTTCACGTCTCCACCCACTTGTCAAGGGCTTCCGTGAGAAGATCACTTCCACCCAAAACCCTTGGGTATTTACTAAGACCACCTCACCTAGTTCCAAAACGTTCTTGTAATACAAAGCTCGAAAAACAATGAATCCCATCACACCATGGTTATCCGAGAAATGATAAGGTAATGTTGAAATCACATTCAAAGCAACAAAAAATCATGCCAATGACAACAAATAAACAAATTCATATAGCATGCATTCAGATTTTCCATCCTACTGAACTTTTTTATCCATCCCTCTCCTTCCTTTTCTTCTTTCCTTTTCTTGTCATTTTCCATCCTCTTATTGCTTTCTTGCCAACCTCGAAATCTAGGTGAATTATCGTTATTAGAGACTCTCCCTTTCATTATGTTGGGGGCTTGTAAACCAATTCAAGCATAGTTTTTCATTTCAATATTGTGTAAGAATCAAATTGAATCCAAGCATAGTTTGTCATTTCAAGCTTGTGTAAACATGAAACTGAATCCAGGCATGGTTCCCTATGGTTCAAGCTTGTCTAAAATAAACCCATTTCCATTTTAACCCTGATGATTTCCATTCTATTAGTCTTTTTGTCATATGAGCCTTGGTTGTTTTCATCCCATCGTCACTATCCCTTTCGCTGATCATACACTTTCACTTGGTTGTTTTACCTTTTTTGAGGAACAGTTGCAATGAGTGGTCTTACTAGCGAACCTCTTCACATAAATCAACATGCTCTGAGAAGTTCCAACATCACCAGAACTAGTTCCTACCCTAGAAACCACAAGTTACTCAAATTGGAGACCCTTTTAAGCTCTTTTTAGACTCTCTAAACATGAAAAGATTGTTGAGCGCTTGTCGTCTCTAGCTCGTTAATGGACTAGAATTGATATCCACTGAGTATAGTTTTACCCCTTCTTTGGGCTGAGATACATTAACTATGAAA